>APFE031262975.1:2877-37219 GCA_000404065.3 Pinus taeda | reverse complement strand
GAGAAGGAAAGAACATAAAACATAAATATATGGTATATGCTTGTATGTAGAAGGACAAGAAAAAGTAGTGGTACATCGACAGTGGATGCTCCAAACACATGACAAGTGACAAAGAAAAACTTCACTCATATAATGCCTTAGAAAAGGAAAAGAATGTCTCATTTGGAAATGACACTCCTGCTGTCATAAAAGGTAAAGGTTTTGTTTTCTTGAAAGAAAAGGTTAATGCTGGAAATGTTATGTATGTGGATGGCTTAAAGCATAACCTGTTGAGTGTCAGTCAAATTTGTGATCAAGGAAATGAAGTGGTGTTTCGATCAAACAAATGTGTTGTTTGTGAACTTGATACACGAGAGGCTGTTATCAAAGGTACAAGAACTCCAAACAATTTATACATACTCAAGGGAGGAAAAAACAGTGTTATCTAAGAAAAAATGATGAAAACTGGGTATGGCATAGAAGATTGGGACATCTAAGCTTTTCTCAAACAAGAAAAGCACACAAATTCAAGGTTGTTCGTGATCTTCCAGATATCAGCATCCCTGAAAATACAATATGCAAACCATGTCAAATCGGTAGGAAAACTAGAGCTGACTTCATGGAAAAAGAAGGGTCAGCTAGTAAGCCTCTTGAACTTGTCCATACTGATTTATGTGGACAATCAAGAAAAAAGTCACCTCGTGGAGAAGAATACTTTATTTTGTTCATTGATGATTTTTCCAGAATGTGTTGGATAGGTCTTCTAAAGCATAAATATGAAGCATTCAAAAAGTTCCAAGTCTTCAAAGCTTTGGTTGAAAATGAATTAGATCGAAAAATCAAATGCCTCAAATCTGATTTAGGAGGGGAATTTACCTTGGATGAATTCTTTAACTTTTTTGAACAAGATGGAGTAAAAATGCAATTCTCCACCACAAGGACTCCTCAGCAAAATGGGGTGGTAGAAAGAATGAATAGAACTGTTCAACAAATGGCTCGAGCTATGCTAGATGAATATGGAACTGCTACAACCTTTTGGGGTGAAGCTGTATTCACTGTTGTAACTATTCTCAACCAAGCAAATGTTAGGGTAAATACCACTCAAACTCCACATGAACTTTCATATGGTAAGACTCCTATTGTAAAATACTTTAAAGTTTTTGGAAGCAAATGTTATATCAAAATGACTGATGAAAAACTTGGTAAGTTTGAGCCCAAAGCAAATGAAGGTATTCTTCTTGGTTACTCTGCCCAAAGTAAAGGATATAAATGTTATAATAAAAGACTTGGGAAAATTTTTGAGAGTAGTGATGTTGTAGTTGATGAAGCATGCAAAAATCCAAAACAGATAAAAATAGAAGATTATAACAATGAAGAAGATGGGGATTATTTTCACACATAAAATCACAATGATATTGAAGAAGAAACCATTGAAGCACTAGAAGAAGAGATAATGATAGAAGAAAAGACTTCGTCCAGGTATGTTAAGAAAAATCATCCAAAAACTCAAATTTTAGGGGAAAATGAGGTAGGTGTACATACAAGAAGAACTATTACAGAGACCTCAAGTTATCTAGCATTACTATCCTCCACTGAACCTCAAAATGTAAATGAAGCATGCAAAGATGAACGTTGGGTCAAGGCCATGAATGAAGAACTTGAGAAAATTGAAAAGAATAATACTTGGGAATTAGTTCCTAGAGCTCATGATAAAACTATTATAGGAACTAAATCGATATTCAAAAACAAGCTGAATGAAAATGGAGAAGTCATTAGAAACAAGGCCAAACTTTTTTGTAAAGGGTGTTCTCAACAAGAAGGTATAGATTTTGAAGAAACTTTTGCACTTGTTGCTAGACTTGAAGCCATAAGGATGTTTCTTGCTCTTTAAAGCTTTTAAAAATTCAAAGTATACCAAATGGATGTAAAATCGGCTTTCCTTAATGGAGATTTAGAAGCAGAAGTTTATATTGAAAAACCAGAAGGATTCATTCTTGGAAATGATGTATGCAGACTCGAAAAGGCTCTCTATGGTCTGAAACAAGCTCCAAGGGCCTGGTATTACCGCCTTGACAAATATCTACACCAACAAGGTTTTTCAAAAGGTTCAGTAGATACCAATCTATATACAAAGATTGAAACTGATAAATTGCTAATTATTGTTGTTTATGTTGATGATATCATTTTTGGTAGCAATGAAGAATCCATGAGTCAGAATTTTTCTTCAGTAATGCAGCAAGAATTTCAAATGTCCTTGCTTGGTGAACTTACCTATTTTCTTGGTCTACAAGTTCAACAAAATAAAGATGGTATTTCTCTTTTACAAACCAAATATCTCAAACAGATCTTGAAAAGGTACAGCATGGAAGATTCTAAACCTGTATGTACCCCAATGGTAACAAGATGCAGTCTTAGCTCAAATGATGAATCAGCGGCAGTACATCAACCAACTTACAGATCCATGATTGGCAGTCTATTGTATCTAACAGGTACCCAACCTGACATCATGCATGCAGTAGGAATAGTTGGAAGATTCCAAGCAAATCCAAAGGAATCACACCTTTAGACAGTCAAAATAATTTTCAAATATCTTCAAGAAACTCAGAACTTTGGTTTTTGGTATCCTAGAGATACAAATCTTACTCTTCATGCATATATAGATGTAGATTCAACAGGAAGTGTTGACGACAAAAAAAGCACTAGTGGTGGTGTATTCTATATAGTTTCCAGGTTAGTGTCTTGGTTCAACAAGAAACAAAGTTCAATTGCGTTATCTATAACTAAAGCATAATATGTGGTTGCTTCATCTTGCTGCACACAACTACTTTGGATGATGCAAACCTTGCAAGACATTCAGATCACATGTACTCCACCCATCTCCATTCTATGTGATAATACAAGTGCCATTAGTATTTCAAAGAATCCATTCATGCACTCCAAGACCAAGCACATACCCATCAAATACCATTTTCTACGTGAACAAGTGCTTGAAAAAAAGGTTAAATTGGAGTATGTTCCCTCCAAAGAATAGGTTGCTGATATATTCACTAAACCATTGCCCAAAGAGACATTTGAATATCTCAGACAAAAGCTAGGAGTAATTGCTACATCATCCTGCTGTTAAGTCCAATTTTTCAAAGAAAGGTTATTATATGTGTGTTTCATGAATTATAGTCGCGTACACACGCGAGTTGCTATGGGTCAAGGAGCGTATATGTTTTTCATACAAGAAAAACAGTGGGGCAGGCTCTAATATGGGTGCTCTACACAGGTAGCATAAGTTTAGGGGGAGCATTAGCCTTCACATACATTTAGCATTGTTGGCATTATGGTTACTGAGTCCAGCTATGGCTTCAGATATTTATACCATTTGTTGCTTAAGTCATGTAAAAGTCTCGGGTGTGATATGTCTTCTCATACATTTGAATTGAGTCCTCTTGGACAAATGATGTAATTTGTATCCCCACTTTATATGGGATGGATGATGTAATATTTATTGTTTCCGTCATGTATAAACAATTGGTATATCCCCACTTGGTTGGGTGGATGAGTCAAATTTGGTATATCCCCACTTGGTTGGGAGATGGATGTATGTATGAGTAATTGGTGATAGGAATGTCATCCTCACATAGTTGATTTATAGAGTCATGTTATTCTTTTAGAAAATATTTTTGCAGACTCTGCTTGTGCTCAGGGGGAGCATGGATGGTTTCAATGCATCTCAACATTTACAAAAGGGGAGTTCAATTAGAGAATTTAGCATGTACTCAAGGGGAGCATGAACAGTATAATGTATGTCAAAAGGAGAAAATATCTTGGTCCACCCTTTGCCCTTGATGTCAAAGGGGGAGAGTAACTTGGTGTTATTGTTTCCATCAAGTCCAAAGGGGGAAATTGTTGGCATTATGATACAGGTTTTTTCCTTGATGGCAACTCACTCAAATGAAAGATCACAGTGCAGTACGTCAACAACAAAGAATTACGATCAGACTCCAAAGAATGAAGAAAGAGAGGTATACACAGGTTCACCTTGTCCAAGATGCGTATACATGTAGGTTTACTGAACAAAAGGAGCGTATACATACACACGCATGTTCATAGAAGGAAAAGCGTGTATATCTTGGAAAACCAAAAAATTTTGGTCCAAGGTATTTCTTGGTCCAAGGTATTTGACCCAAGGTAATTGGTCTGAGGTATTTTGTCCAAGGTATTGGTCCTAAGTAGTTTTTGTCCATGGTATTGAGAAAGGCCTAAAACTATATAAGGAGGAGAAGATCATTAAGCCAAGGGTGTGCAAGGATTTGAATATATTATGAAGAGTTGGATCATATATGTAGGTTAATGAGCTTCTGATGGTTTTCTTGATCTGATCTAAGGATGCACCTATATGGTTGATGAAGGTTGATGGGCTGGGATCAATAAGGCTTAAAAGTATTATCATTATATGGTTTGATCTTGAACAGTCTAGATTTGAATACTGACGCATGTTTTATTCTGTAAATGTGATGATCTGGGTATGACTGAAGTCTAGAATAGTTGTGATGTTTTAAGTTAGCATTTACAGATTTGTACGCAGGTTCACTTTAGTAAAAGAGCATATACACATTGGTTCAGCATATCAAAGTAGCGTATACATCATAATTTTGAATTTGCAGATCTGTAAACTGGTTCCTTTTGGTAAAAGTGTGTATACACGCTAGTTCGACACATGAAAGTAGTGTATACCTTATGGAGTATGGTGTTTAAAGTTTCAGTTGTTTCTATTTTCTGTCAAAGTTCTGGGTTTTGCTTTGGGTTCTAGTGACTATATTCTGGTGACAGTGTTCTGAATGATCAGATTGATTGATTGTGATTTGTTACAGTGATGATGAGTTGTCAAGTGATTGATTGATTCAATTGTGGTTGATTTAGAAAGTGATGATTGAGTTTTAGTGATTGGTTGATGCAGATGTATTTGATGGTTGTATTGTAGTTATGATTTTTTTAGTTTCAATGTTGTTGATGGGTCAAGTATGAAAATTGGATGAAATGTGGCCTTCAAATTGTGGTGTTGTGTTCCAATAGTATCCAGTCTGAAAAATCATGAAACATGGTCCCTAGTGGAAGAGTGGAGTTTTCTGTAGGCTGGTACCTACGTACTCATAAACATATTGGCTAGTATAAGAGCTAGCGGATTGTAGCTCCCTTCCAATAGTAGCTGGAGAACGAGAGAAGGTGTAGCCTTCTATAGGTGGGTGCCTGCATACTGGTATGAGTATGCACCAGTACAAGATTGTAAACAAATTTTCTTATTATTAAAAGAAGACAGAGACAACAACAACATGTGGTTTTTACCGACATTGGGTTTCCACCTTATATCTTGGTGTTCATGTGTGTTTCTTATGTGTGATGCTTTATTCTGCTTTTACTGCACTGTCTAATAAATCTATGATATACTAGTTTAAGCTCAATACATGATAAATTGTCTAATTCAAAAGTTCTCTGCATATATGTTGGTTGCTTTAAGTACAGTCGCGTGTACACACTAGTTCATTCCACTTCTTCATAGGGTCCTTGCACGCCCTAATGTACATGTGATGGAAGTCTTCCTTGAACTCCATGAAGCTTTGTAGGATATTTTACACATTGGGTGATAATTGTGGCTTGCTGTTAATCGCCATTCTAATGTTCATCTCCATGAACATCCATAATATCTTACTATCTTGGATCCTTTGCATGTATTTAGTGGCCCACAGTGAAGCATACTTCGCTACCTCCGAAATATCCCGTGCAATTGTGGGGAACTGGCTATCCTCAAGAAACTCCCAAGATACCAGCACTATGGACAGTAGAAGCCATGCATAGTGGAAGGTCTTCCCCTATTCCTGTGCCTCGTGGTAATTCTCCAAGAACTCCTTGCATAGGTACTCTGACCAGTTAAACTGGATGCCCTCTACACACTATGCGACAAGTGCTACTGCCAGCACAGACACCTCATCTGCACAACACTTCCACATAACCTTACCAGTCAATATTTGGGTCACAACTTTGATTGCCTTATTGTTGATATTGGAGATCACGTACCCTCTCTTCTTCTTCTCCAACTTGAAGTTTTCCTTCATGGCCTCCGTGATGGCCAAGTCGGTGCTCTTACCCTCTAAAATATCCGTTGGGTCCTCCTCCTTGCAAGGGAGTCGGATAATTCTATGAATCAAGTGGTTCGTGATGGGATGGGCTCCTCTAGCCACAAACACCCATCATGCACCAGGCAAAGTAGCTGCCTGATGACAAACATAGTTACTAGGGAACGATGGTAATGAGGCACCTAGAGCAGGTTCAACAACCCTTCTCTCTCTACTCCATGAAACCACTTGTGCAGCTCCAACTCTATGACTCCTACTGCAATGTTTTTCTTTGGCTTCATGAGCTGTGCAGTTTCCAAGTGTGGGAACTTTTCATGGTCCGCGAGATCCTAGTCTTCAAACTTTAGACTCAACACCCATCCCAAGTGTGCTCCTTCAAAATGATATCATCAACTAGTAGCAGAGTCTATAGAGAGCTCTTTCTCTCAACTAGGTCCTTGGGCACCCTTGCCTTTCCCTTCTGCAGAGGAACATACACAAGCACCCTGGTTAGAGGGTCCAAGCCCTCGGTTTCCACCTCCATGTCTTCGTCCTCCTCCTCTTTGACAAGGATGTCCTCAAGGTATTCCTCCTCCTCATTAGTTTCCAGATTAACTGCTTTCCCCTTTTCTTCCATGGTCAGTTTAGTTCGCAACGGGTTTCTAGGGGACACGCACACCGGGACCATGGGCTACTTATCTTTCTTGGGTCTCGACGTGCATGGTGATTTAGGGATTTTTGTGATTACCTCGGTGCTCCCTAGGGCATCTCCTATTGTCATGTCCTGCACGGCCTCTTCATCGGTCATTTCGTCGATATGCATGGCTTCCTCTGGTGTGGTCATACTGTTGTTCCACAAATATCTCAGTAGCTCAAGTAAGTGCTCAAACAATGCCTTTGACTTCAAAAAATCAAATAGATATGGGTTCATAAATCTATGGGCGTGTAATATCTCAATTCTCAAATGGCCAAGTGTTGTTTGTTGGGTAGCCCTTTACAATTTATAGTGCCTTTTGTATTCGAATTCGATTGTTCCCCCCAAATCGGGTTCATTAATGCTCCCTTGGCGACAAATTTTCCCAAATCTAGCCCATAAAGCCTACCTTAAATTCCTGTCACCCACTCTATTTGGTCTCAAACCAAGCATCACATCATGAATAGTGACTATAATGGTCACTTTCTAGCGAACCGGCATGGCAGCGCAACTACCCTTGCATTGTCTTAGACCTTGTGACACTTCGATCCTGCACGCAGTCTTGTCATCACGCAGCTCTTGGGCATAGTAGTTTATAGTCTCACGCCTCCTTTCAACTGCTCGGAGCGCTAAGAATGTGCTTCCCATGGCTATTCAGGTGGTCGGGCCACCTGTATATGGATTCAACCGACCATCAATTACTTTTCCTGGAAAAAATCTACCTTTTAACTTTATTATCTGCATCGCGTACTTTACCGTCTACATCGCGCCACCATAGGTGATCCCTTTAGTAATATATGGCCTGATCCAAGGCATCACACTAATCAAATCTTGGTGGTAGCTCCTAAATTTATCAAAGGAACCGTGCGCCTCTTGTCTTATCACTATGGCCTTTTTATCATGAAAGTCCTTCTTTATTCCTTCCTCAAGCTTCTTAACTTCTTCTTCCATCATCGTGCTTTTTTCCCTTAATCGAACTCTTTCCTTTAGGATTTCTTGGAGCCTAAGATCACCTTGCAAGATCTCTTCATTAGGTCCCAAGTGTTCTTCTTTGTCCACCTACGCGATCATTTCTTCCAAGACTCTGTGATCTATCAAATCTGTGGGCACTGCTATGCACGAACTAGGCATGATAGACTCCATCGACATTACAATGTTCGTTCCATAGGCCATCCTAGAAGGCATCTATTCCATCATTTTCTTGCACAACGCCCTATAAGACCATAAAAATGTTGGTACGCGTAGGTCCCAATCACTTCGTTGTGCATTATATACCTTTTTCAACGCTCTGCACACCTCGTTAAATGCTTCCGCATGGATAACCTTTTGCGTGCTCATTCTCTCCACACCATATCGTTCCAACTTGAGGAACCATTCATGCATTCCCCCCCCCAACACAGGCTTATTGACCATATTTCCCAACGTGAAGCTCATGTGCATCCACACAAGTTGTTTACCATATGTCTGTACCCACCTGGAAAGATGTGCGCGCAGACCCTCCCATCCATTGTATTTATCTGCCCATCGTACTATTGGTTTCCCAAATCATGAGCCCAACATTTTCCTACATGCATTCCAGTCTTCAAAGCTTCCTCTATGCATACCCCACCACCTTGCGGTCATAGTACATAGTACCCAATTCAAGGCCTAGAAACATTGTTTTTCCGATACGTCCCTTTCAAACTTATCTAGGAAAGTATCTACCTCACTTAACCCATCATAAGTAGGTAGATCCCTCACTTATGTCGATATGCAACACAACAATCTTGTCATCATACTACAGTTCAGCATGGTTACCTCATGTAACTGAATCTACCATTTCTCCATCTCCTCATCTGAATCTGAAGTGTAGGAGTGTTCACGCTCCCATGAAATTCGTCCATCCGTGGTGGGATTTACTCAGTCTTTCTCTCGCATGGTTATTTTGTAGATGCAATCCAAATCATCATCACTTTCATACTTGCACACCAGCTCTGTATAGTGTAATCCTTCCACAGGGTCCAAGGGTATAACTACGCGTAGACACTTCTTCTCAAAAATCATCTTGCGCTTCTTCAGATTAATCACCTCGTTCAAGTCAGTGGCCCAATCAATTCCTAAGAGTGCGGGGTAGGGACTTTTGTCATCAACAATCTTTATTACTTCAAAGTCTGCTAGCGCGCTTGCTCCCTCAATATCCATGGTGATTCCTTGCAATCGCCCCATCAGTATTATCTTCTATTGGTTCGCCATTCGTAGCTGAATAGGAAACCATTGCAGCATAGGCTCCCCATGCGCTCCCATGTCTGCTTCGGCAGAACATTCACATCTGATCCTAAATCTAGAATTACTTGGTCCATCTCATATTCTCTAATTTGTGTGGTTAGCCTCATTTCTCTCCCTATCCTAGTCTTGCATTTTCCAATCTTCCGGATTACATGCGGTTCTCCTAGTGCGGTCCCAGCACATCTGTTAATGAGTTCCTACAATCCTTTTACAACCTTACTATTGCGCAGTAGCTTCATGCATGTTTCCAGGAACGCCATAAGAATATATGGGTCCATTTTCAGCTCCGTTTTATCTTTGCTTTCTGAAGTGGAGGCATCAGTGAAGCTCTTCCTAACTTCCATGAAGGTTTCCTTAGCGTGCTCCAAATCAAATTTTTCCTTTTTCATCAAAGCCTTGCGAACCCAAGTACTATCTTCGAGTTGTTTGCCTTTATCATCCATCACAATTCCAATTTGGAGCACAATGTTCACATTTGGATCTTCCTCACATGGCCCAGACCTCATCATCTGCAAGTTGTGAGTCGGGGGAGGTGGTAGCACTCCCTTGTCACGTATCCTAGCTATTAGTGTAGGACAATCCTCCATCTCATGATCAAATAAGGTACAATACAAACATGATGGGCACGTTGGATTTGTACAATCATGAGCATAATGTCTTGGCCCTCTGCAATTGTATCATATCAACTGTCTGTGACCTCTTCCAGGTCCTCCTCCACCTCGGCCTCATCTGCACCCCTGACATCTGGTTCATGCCACTATTGCATTTAGGTCTAGGGGCCGCATTTCAGCCTAAACTCTATAGGTGGGAGTTCATCCATCATCAGCTCATAGCTTCTACAACTGTACTCATCGTGTCCAACCGATCTACAAAAATTACAAAACAACTGTTGTGAATTTTGCCCGTACTTCTGTAACAAATGGTAGTTGTCCGTAGCATGCTTTCCTCCTAATTGACAAATCACACACCACAAATCAGGTGCCGCACTAGGTCCTAATTACACTTCCAGACTTAATGGCATCGGTCCTCCTCCCATGAGGTAATTCGCGAACACAGGTTAGTGGTCCTTATCATGACTCTGACCCTTGCATTTTATGCACCACACCTCTTCGTGCACTTTTGGTTTGGTTGTCCTGTCCTATTTCAGACTCTGCATCTCAAGGCATAAGTTTTTCAGCTATGCATGGATCTGCTAAACTCCCAAGTTAGGATCCTACATCGAGGTCTCATGCAACCTCATTGCGATATCCAAGGCCTCTTCCTGATTCATTAACCTCTATTGCGACATCGTGTTCCTCAAATGCGGCATTAGCAATGCTACAAACCTTTTGCAGTGTTGTCCATCTGTCAAAGTCATATTAGCTTCATGAATCGTACACTTCAGCCTCTAATATAGCTCCCAAGGAGTCTTTCCCAGTAGCATTGTGATCTCTTTAGATCCAATGATTGATTGTGCTTATGACTTCAGCCTGCAAAATTCTTTGTTTAGCGCAATTTGGACATCCGCAATTCCTGCATTCGGATTGTCATTAGAATGCTTAATATACCAGGTCAATGAACAATCCTGCAGAGCATTGACCAACATCATTTTCTTTATATTATCATCTATAACTCCCTACACTTCCCATACAACTCTTATCACGAACCAAAACTAGTCTGGATCTTCATTTCCTACTCCCTTGAACACATGCAACTTTATCATGCTTGCCATATTGACTCGCGATGGTGGCAGAGGAAGTAACGGCGAAGATGGATGTGAAGGCGATGAAACTGGTGACGATGTGGGTGGGGGTGGTATGTATGAAATCCTTTGCCTTATCAAATGGATTTCACTTCATCGAAAGACCTTCGCGAGCTCTTCCTCCCTTATAGAGGTGAAATCAAAGGGTTATTCTCTGGTCCCTTACTTCATTCATTTCTGTAGGTTTTTCCACTTCATGTACCTCCTGACATCAAGGTAATTGCATAACCCTTTTTTTACACAATAGCATTTTAATCCAATTATTCATAGACTTTACGTACTTACCTCACGGTCCTTTGAGAAAGCATGGCTCCACTTCGCTATAGCTGACTGAAGTATCTACCACAAACTCAGTAATGAATCCTCCTATAATCCAATCGATCCAGTGATCAACAGTATGCACAATCTTATCCTCTGATGCTTCCAATCTGTGCACCAACTCTGGGGTCCACATAATAGTATTGTCAAGTTTCCACCTTCCTTGGCTATCTGCTGGCTTCATGATCCACTCGTACAACTTAGTAGGGAAAGACGTGAAAAAGATTTCGTGGATATCTGTGTACAGGTAGAAGTCTAACCACTCTTCTTTTGTCAGTCACGGGTTCCTATTCTCTTGCACTACGAACTCGTGAATTCTTCTATCCAACCAACCTTCAATTTCCTTCTTAGTTGGATTCCAATGATACGACATCAGATATCTCTATGCAGATTCCGGTCCCAACAACGGAACCATTTTTTGGATTGATGGGGTTTGATAGAGGTTCAGAGTTAATTAGCCAAACAAATCCCTACATTACTGGCCCTTTCAGCAAAAACCCTTGGAGCACAAACTAAGGTCTCACCTAAAGAAGTATGGGGGGATGCTGGAACCAAGTTTCCACACCCTTGAGATGTATGAGGGGTCGGTTTAGTCCAACTGTGAATACCTTCATGCAAGCCACTTCGTGCATTGTCCTAACCTGCAAGACCTTCATGATCTGTTATAATCACCTTCATGCAGCCCTACCCAGGGGCTGAGGTGATTTCATGTTGTTCTAGCATTGATGTACGCTACTTCCCCAAGTTATATCATGGATCTTACTTATCTTCTTATAATAGTTAGTTATCTTCATGTAACTAGATATTTTATCTTATATTCACTTTATCAACACATTCACATAAGTTCGCACATCATATAAACAATAGAAATGCAATTTATATCCTATACATTCAATGTACACAATAGGAAAAAGATACACAAAAATGATGTAAAACTTCTCATTATTACTTCTCCAAAGATTACAGACTCGACTCACCTTACGCACTCAACTGCAAGGATCCATGCACTCAACTACGAACTACTAGGCCTCTGCGCACTCAGTTGCAAAGCCTCCTCCTACTCTACAACCTAAAGACTCAACTCTACACTTAAATAAGACTCAATTCTCCATCTATTAATTCCGCTTCTCTTTTTCTCTTTACAACTTAGAACCTCACTCTATTTATATAATCCCATGGTCTGTAGACCATGGGTGGATCTCTAAAGCTGAAATTTCATAACAAAAATGAGGGCGGACAACCCTATGACTCATTTATAATATTCGTACTTTGCACCCAAAAAACGCGAAGTATTTACATCGGATTTGGTCAAAATCTGGGCTTTAAGCCCCAAAACTTGCCTTGGGGGATCCCGCACCCAACATGACACTTCTAAAAGGTATAGTCCTAATTTTTGACAATCTTAAAAAAAATGGATTTGAGGGCCCTTCCAGATGTCCAATGTGCTTAATGGGTGAAGAAAGCATCCAGCTTCTTTTTCTCAACTACTCCTTCGCTCAAGTATGTTGGAACCTTCTAGTAAGTCCTCTAGAGGTCAATTTGCATTTATCTCAGTATTTCAATGAATTCTTCACAACCTAGAAAAGGGAATACCCATACTCCCTAAAAAAAAAGGAAACCATCAAAAGGTACTGGAATAGTATTCCCTCCTTTCTGTTTTGGTAGCTCTGGTTGGCAAGAAACCAACAAATTTTCAATGATCGACCTCCAAGCATTAGTAATGTATTATCAAGGACTGTGGGGTTTGACAACTAAATTCTTATCATCAAAAGGAGTAAAACCAATAGACACCAACCATATTCAACAAGAGGAGAGAACCTAGATTAATTATGCAATGAGCAGGCCTAATAGGCCAAGAATCACCATTTTAAATCCTAATATTTAGAACTGGAAAATAAGATTAAAAAGTGATGAATTCATCATGTGGATGAAAATTCTAAATAGACTTTGCCTCCTTTTTTGTGGTACCTCCAAAGAAAACACTGGCAAAGTTGGAGCTAGAGGCATCCTATTTGAACCAGGTGGCAATAACCCAATGACATATGAATGGGGCCTTGGGGAAAATTCAACAATAGAGAAGAAGCTTATGAATTGTTGTTAGGCACAACAATTCTAAAGCAAAGGAAAATGCAGAAACCAATAATTTTGGGTGACTCAGCCATCATAATTCAAGCGATGGTTGAAAGAATCACTCCATCAAACAAGACGTTGAGTCAAATCATTAGAAGAATAAGGAAAATTTTGGTTAATATGGGTAAGGTCTCATTCAAACGTATTTTGAAAGGGAACAATAAAAATGCAGACATTCAGGCCAGCATAGAAATTTCATGGTCTCCCAGTGAGTCTCAAATTTAGCATGACATTGTTCAAATCCCAATCCCATAATTATCCCTGTAAGAAAATCCTGTCAATTTTATTTCAACATAGGGAATGCAGGTTGACTAATACCACCAATATTCATTCCCTGATCTCATATCTCTTTCATATATTCATCGTCATCCTTCCTTGTCCCTTCTCGAATCCCAAGCACTTCGTTCTCTCACAAGCCCCCAGTGATCTTCTAGTTGTTGTCTTGACCCTCCTATTCCTCCCCTCCACTCTTCTATTTATTTGTTCTCCCTCCTCTCTTTCTTCATCTCTTGTCATAGTTTTCTTCCCCCTGCCTGCATTATGCTACCTCCTCCCTCTGCTATTTTCCTCATGTCCCTGTCGTACTACGTTATCGGGCTTGTCTTACTTTGCAGTAGGCCTATCCTCCAATGCCTTTTCTCCCTCTGCATTCCTAAGTCTCGGTCTATCTTCTCTATGCTCGCCCTTTATAGGTGTAGTTTTCTTGCTACATCTCCCTATGTTATTTCCTTTCATTCTCCCTACCCCCCTACTTCCTCCCTCTCCTCATTGAGCCTCCCCTCTGTTGACCTCTGCTCCATCTCTCTGTTGCAGTTTCCCTACTCTTTCATTAATCAACAAAGGAGTGTTCGATCAGTTCTCAACGCATGCATGGACATGAATTCACTAGGTAGAGCCTCTCAAAATGAAAAATGTGTGGTTTTTAGGGGAAATAAATTCATGATTGATCAGCTTCATGAGACAAATAAGGATTATAGGATATAGTAAAATTCTAAGAATGTTCTCCTGAGAAAGCAACTTAATGACCAGAACTCTGAAATGGAAGCTCTCAAAGACAAGTGCAAACACATGCAGGATTCTATCAACTCCTTCAAGGGCTTAATCATCAATCACATAGGTGAAAACTTCAATTATCAGGGCATTAGAATTTGATCCTAGTAGGAACCTTCAGTCAACCAGATTTAAAAGACCTCTGATCAGTCTTTCCTCTAGTACTTTGTCACTATTTTCATAAGTTTTCATATGTGTTGTAACTGTAAATATATGCTCAACCAGTTTGTTAGGCTCTCTAAGAAGAATTTAGTTGGAAATCTTGGTAATTTCGGATGAACGGCTTGGGGAACCAGGGACTGTGCTCCCTCGTATTCCTCCATTTGCATGTTTTTTTTCCAAAATGCCTTTTGTAATGGGATCTCGCTCCTTTTTTCTCTTTTTGGAATAGAAAACATAGTAACCAATCTTGTTAAGAAAAGAACAATGTTTTTAAAATTGATTCACTTTGTGAAAGATGAGAATCCTCGTCATGAACATCTAGGTAATCATCATATATTACTTCCCTTTCTTGAGAATTATATAAATTATATGAATTAACAACATCATTAAAAATGTGGGAGGAGGTTCAGTAATAGCATTAGTGAACAAATAATTATCATCCGAATGAATGACAATCTCGAGGTGTTCAGAACTAGTTATGGATTTAGTTGCAACTGAAGGATTATGAAGGCCATTAATTAATGTAATCTGATGTGAAAATATATCCGGATACAAAAAATAATGATTTACAAAATATAATGACAGCTGAAAATGTTCATCTTGGTAATTCACAACATTATAATCTTGGCTAAATGAATCCCTTTCAGTTGTGGAGGTATAAACTAGTTCTGAATTTACCTTGGAAGAAGATAGATTTATGTGTTCATTATTAAGATCTTGTTCATGATTAATTTTGATTGCGCCTTGTTGATGTTTATAGTAATTATTTGTTTGAACTTCACCTTCATATTTTATTGTATAATTGATTTCAAACATTGGAAAGAAATCAAAATAGTTTCTTGAAGACAAAAGTTGTGATGTATTTTCATGTTTAGTTACAGGCTCAATAGTTGAAGATTCGAGATTAACTAATGAACTTAATGTATCTTGTTCTTCATTATCAAGTTGAGTATCTTCATTATTAAAAGAAATAAGATAATTGAAATGGTTAATCAAATATTCACTTGAAGGTAATTCACTAAGATGGAATCTATAACAAAGTACCCAAATTATATTGTAAAATTGGTCTGAAGGTTCATCTTCATACATGCACAAATTGTTCAATTCAAAACATAAATTGTCATAATTATAATTTTGATGAGCAATTAGAAATACCTTCATGAAATGATTCCACGAATGAATTGATCTTGTTGTAAGTACTTTGAACCATCTGCGAATACGTCCTTCAAAAGTCAGGTAAACAACTTGCAGATCTCATTGTCATTAATAATATTATAGGACTCGCATTTATCTACAAAACGAAAAAGATGATCCAAGGTAGAAATTTTACACTCACCATCATATTTCAAATTAGACAAGGACTCAATCTACTTCTTGGACATGCCCCTAGTAGGTTTACCTGAGCTGAATTCATTACCCAACGTAGGAATGCATAAAGGAGCCATGATTAGTTAAAGGCCTTTTAGAAACAAAACTCCAATAAGAAAATGAATCCGTGTCCCTCCTTCTAGTGCCAAAAATTTTGATCGGAAAAAATTCCCTATGTCAACATCAGGGGAGACCACCTGGTCGAGAACTTAGAGAAGCTCCTTATTCGTTGAATCTAGTGGTTCTGGATGGTTAGGGCCTAGTTACCCTTAAACATAAATATAATCTAATCTAAAGCTAATAATTAATCTATTTACACCTATATTACATCATTTTACATTTCCTTTGTATCAAACTTTAATATGTGGGTTAAAGAATTAAATCGACACAAAGTTTTGATCGATTTAAAAATGTTGATCAAACTGCAATTAAATGATTTATTTGCCTCTTTAACATAGGACTTGATGCAAGCTAATATGTAAATGCATAACTAATCTAAAACATGAAAAACCTATCTCAAACTAGAATGGGATAGCCCTCTCCCAATTCAAGAGAAAATTAAATAAAACAGGGGGAAGGACTAGTTTATGAATGAATCTAGAATTAATATTTGATTATGGATTCCAAAATAGTTTGTAAACACATAAAAGGTTAAAACAACTATGTAAATGAATCTACTTTTATAAATATTTATTAAGGTAAGTCCACCTACAAGCCAGAATTCATATTAAACATAATTCATTATAAAATTTGAATTAATCAAAAGAAATAGTTTATTTCAATTAATACACATAAAAGCACAATACACTTATAAATGAATAATAAATAGTTATCATTTACCACAAGTATAATTCAATGAATTAAATATGATTTCAATCTCATTCTAGCTCTTAGAGATATTTCCTGCAAAATTTCAACAACATATCACAATATTACTCAACAGTAGTGTTAGAGATCAAAGAAACATACTATTTAGGATGTAGATCAAAACAAATTATAAAAATTTGACAAAAATTTGAAAATTCATCATTCCAGTAATAGTACACAAGAATGGAAATTTATTAAACAGTGCCAAATCTTATTATAAGATATGTAGTACTAGAGTAGCTCAGACCCATAATCACATTACCTACAATAGTGCTAAGCAATGAGAACAGAGCCAGAAACCCAATGTTTTCTCTATAATTGGCCCTATTGTACATAGCAGTAGTGTTATTGGACAGATCGAACAACTACAGAGAATCCCCCTTGAGTGGAATGCGGCCTCTCCCTTTGCATCGAATTCAGAAGTATTTATATAAGATTTACAGAGCTAATAGTCTCCCTCAATTCTCTCAACAACAAAGTAATAAAATTAAATGAATGGGGTCGTTTTTTTGTAGTTGGAACTTTCCAGAAGAATATAATTACCACAATTAAAGATTGTTGAGAAGATCGCCAGTTTGGTTATCGTTTTGATAAGATTGTATAGTTTCCTTCACATTGATAGGTGGAATTCACAGGCATGGTGATCTTTTAGTAATAGCTTCAACCGCCCCTTCTCATTTTAAGTTTGCTTTGTGCCACCTAGAGGAGTTTCATTGACTAGATTTGTTTCTTCTTCGACCCTGGAAACCTCCCTGTCAAACAAAAAACAGAGTCAATGGTAAACAGTTGGATTTTTTTATTAAAATAGTGAAAACATAGATTAAACTATAAAAATGTGTTAAACTATACTTATGCCAAGAGACCTTTTTAAATTAATTAAGTGGTGTTTACTTATGTGTGGCAAGATCTAAGTGGTATCAGAGGTATGCTCGTCCGAACTTTTAAATGAGACAAAATGAAATAGTTGTGATATTGGGCGGCTCTGATATGGAGCATATCTAGTATTGCATTCAACTCCCTTTAATAGCTTTATCAGCTCCATTATATCGTAGGTATTGTATTGGAGATTTGGTATCGATGGTTGAAAAGAGTGACTGATGATAGGAAATGTTGATATGGATAGGAAAGGTTTATTGGAGAGTTGGAGGATTGGGAATATCGGAGATCGAAGATATGAGGATATCGAGTATCAACGATCATGACCATCGGAATATCAAAGATCAAAGGGATATGATTATCA
The DNA here is from genome assembly GCA_000404065.3 of Pinus taeda. Lineage (NCBI taxonomy): Eukaryota > Viridiplantae > Streptophyta > Pinopsida > Pinales > Pinaceae > Pinus > Pinus taeda. The sequence goes on along the minus strand of APFE031262975.1, from coordinate 19,304 downwards.
GAAGTCCAGCAAGCAAGGTGTATCGGCATATCTACGGATCGGCATATCGTAATATTGGCATATCATAATATCGGTGAGGAACCATATCAGAGTATTGGTGAATGATGTTATCAGAGTTTTTTAAATGTGTCTCAAAAGGAAATCTTAGATATGCGGGAGAGGAGACAATGACGTGGAATGTTGGTCCTTTACTCTGACAGTTGATTATCATATGTTTTATGGCCTAGCCACTTTATAATATATGTTTATTGAAAAGAGCCCCATTAATAAGATTGATCAGACTTTGGGTATCAGAAATTTCCAAAAGGATTCTTTTGATATCAAAGTCTCAATGCCCAAAAGATTTGATATATATTGAATCAATATGCCACACTGTTTAATGATTAGTAATTAAATCTTATGCACACATCTTCGTCTCGAGGGCTATTTTATTCATTAATCTAATTAATTAAGATGTCTAAAACAAAAAATTATCTACAAAACTTATTAACAAACAAACTTAATCAAACTTAGGAAAACTATAAAAATAAAGCAAGCGTAAATAAAATGAAAATTAGACTTGATATGAAGCAATCATACTCAAAGTCTACATGCAATTCCAAAAGGGTCCTCATGTCTATGAGGATAGAATAAAATGGTCGTGTTGTGTTTTCACTACAACGGGAGGGTAATATGGAGGTTGATATGGACTAAATGGCTGTTGAAATTGGTTATATTGAGGATTCCTAGGAGGATACTACCAACCCTGTGTCCATAATGGATTTTGAGGTGGCCAATTTTTCCAAGGCATTGGAGTATTCCAATTGTTCTAAGGTTGTGCATTTTATTGGTATTGAGGATTAATACCATGTACCATATTTGGTTGTTTTGGTGGCCATGGTCTTTTACCAATAAAAAAGAGTGACTCAGCTTAGTTTACTTCAACTTCATTTTGCAAGACTGCTTTAAGTCCAGGAATTGAAGGGAATTCCTTTGTGATATGACTTTCTGCATAGATAGCACATATTTATACAATATCAAGAGGACATTCTCTTAGAGAATGTTTCTTTTTTCATTTAGGACAAAAAATTGATAATGCAACATTTTCAACTTTTTGCTTGTTTTGAATATTAAGAGTGTCTATTTTTTCACTAATACTCCCTAAGATAGTTTTTTTGATATTAGCAAGAAAGTTTCCTATTTTTGCTCTACTTACTGTCCCACTTACATATTTATTAATCCTAAACATAACAGGGTCTCTTGGATTTTTCCTGGTTCTAGCCTTTCCTCTTGAAATGTGTACATAGAATTCACAAATTTCTCTAAATGATAACTAAGAAACATCTCCTTTTCCCATTAAATTGAGAATATCTACCCACTCATCTCTAATGGCTTTTAGCAAAAGAGATTTCAAAGTTTCTTCATCTAGATTATTCATTTTATCCCTTTTAACATTATAAGCAAATCTTTCAACAAAATCTTCAATATTTTCATCCTCTTTTTGCATCATTTGAAAGATTTCATCTTTAAGGTTATGAGGCATACAATAGTCTTTGTATTTATCTAAGAAAATATTTTTCATTTCTTCCCATGTTCTTATGGTATGTGTTCCTAATACCATAGACCATTTAAGTGTTTTTTCTTTAAGAGTGGCTGGAAAAATTTTCAAATTTTGATAATCAAGCAAGTAGTCATAAGATCTACACAGGACTTCAAACTCAAAAAGTAATGTTTCAGGATCCTCATGTCTTACTCCATGGAAATTAGGGACGATGGAGGGTGAGATAATATTCAGTGTAACTATGGTATCTTCATCTAAGATGGGAAACCCAAAAGGTTCTAGTTCTCCTCTACCACCTCTTCATCCACCTCCTCCTCTATTTCCCCCTCTACCTCTTCCTTCATTACCTCTTCCACTTCCATTCCTAAATTCACCATTCACAATATGTACTTCTCCTTCTCCTTCCCCTGCCATTGTTGATTCCTCGGCGCTAATATAGGGTTCTTCAAATGGGTTTTCTAGCTCCTCTTCTGGCTCTTCTATCAATGGAATAAAATTGGTTTCCTATTCCTCTTCACTAGGGACTTCCAATTGTTGTCCTAGAATTGGTTCTCCAATTGAAGGTAAAAGGAGTATTCCTTCTATTGGGGATGTAGGTTCATCTACTACGACTTTAGTAGAAGAAGTTGGTGAATCTTTCAGTTGGATTTCATATCTTTGTACCTCATGAAGTCTAATTCTACCTGCAAATGATGGAATATGAGTTTTACAGTATGGTGTGGCACTATGAGGTCGTGGTGGGGTGAGTAGTGATGTTGGAATGGAACTCCTACCTATACTTATAAACCTACTCCTAGAATATCTTTCCCTATGCATAAATATTTTTTTATAATTTTTTTTAATGAAAATACTCCTAAAAAAAATTGAATCCTATATACACTTCCCCAACAATGGCTGCAAAATGTTTGGTAATTTAATTGAGTTTAAATTACAACATAAATTATCAACTAGGGCTTGTAAATTGATGAAGTGTATGTGCACTAGTTGTGCTAGGATTCTTTATTATGTGAGTAAATTTTCAAATTGAATTAGGATATTTTCATGCACTTGTTTTATCTAAGAAATTATCACACTTTCAAGAAAGGAAAATATCACACTAACAGAAATAAACTAAATTGAAGTGCAGAAGTAAATAACAAAATCAAATCCAAATTATCTCTATGCTTATAGAAAAGAAAGCTAAACTAAAATTGCAGAAATAAATATCACACCAGCAAATCTAGATCTACTTCTCACTAACATAAATGAAACAAAATCTTAAGTGCAGAATTAAAATATCACACTAGAAAATCTAGATCACAATGATAATGCCTTGAAATAATTATACTTCTAATTCCAATTCAAAATTAAATTATTCTACTCTAAAATTTACATGTGCATATTAGATCCCCTTTTATTTATTTTCTTCATTCTTCACACAACGAAATGATTAGATCTATGAAAGAAATCTTTAGAAAAATCTGTTACAAATTATATCCTCATTGTCACAAGAATTCATTGTAAATCAAAATTGAAATGATTAGCTATGATAATCTAATGCTACAAAACTAAAATACAAAACTGAAATATTAACTAAAACTAAAATGAGACCTTACAGATCCCAAGGGGCCCTCTTGTGAGTTGTAGGTATGCAACGATCAACAAATATTAAACACTCATTTAAAAGCAATGCACAGAGGAATAACAAACTCTCTTTTAATAACTTCAAAGGGTATTTAAAAAATAATAACTAGCCTATGTCATTGTCGTGCTAAGAGGCAGGGTTTATAACCTCCTTCATTAAATTGTTTGGAGATTTCTAAGCCTATCCTACTCGACGGAAATTATAAAAATAACATAAGATAACATAAAATAGATATTATTCATGATTTGCTATCAGAGATGTAAATCATGAGGAAAAATATCATCTTCATCCTTATCATCGATCTCCTCGTTCGCTTGATTTGTCTTTGGCTCCTTTTCTGCTGCATTAACTTCCACGTTGACCTACTCATATGGCATCCTTATCATCTTGTTGGATCATGGAGATAGGTTGATATCGTTATGTCGGTTGTCATCTACCTATTTATATATTTCATTCCTCAACTCGTATTTCATAACCTATAGATTCTTCAAAAAAGTTGCAGAATTGATCATTAGCTGCATAATTGATGCAATTCGGTAGCTTATACAAATATTAAATCAAATAATAAGGAAATAATGAAAATATGAATAAAATATGATTAAGTACCTGATTTTGCCAATAACCATGCAAGTTGACACCTTATTGATATTATTATGGTCAAAAGGAAGGAAATGGAGTGAATGGGGTTCAAGGAAGGTGTCAAAAAGGGATATTTTAGTCTTCAACACCCATATTTAGGACACCGCTCGAAATTTTATTTCAAATAATGCACATGCTTTGATCTTCTTTTAGAAAACACAGTAACATCTTCCAGATATACTACTACACTTTGGCCAATCAGGCCACGGAAATCAATGACCATTGCTCATTGAAATGTAGCACCAACATTTATAAGTTTTAATAGCATATGTTAAAGGATAATGTTCCCCACCTGGTCCTGAAAGTGGTTTTGAGATGGTCTGGTTTTGCCACTAGCACTTGATTGTAGTTACAAAAGCCATCTAGTAATGAGAACATCTCAGACTCAGATATTGTTTGGAGGATATGTTCCATGGATGGAACCAGGTAATTGTCTTTATCTGATGCCCTATTGAGATTGTGAAAATTGAAAAATAACCTTATCTCACTAGAATTGTTTCTGACAAGAACCAAATTTGTAACCCAAATATAATTTCTAACCTTGAAAATGATATGAACATCTCACAACTTTCTTAATTCCTTTTGGATGAGGGGTTCAAGCATTGGATGAACTTTCCTTAGATTTTGTTGAAAATGCTTTACCCCTTCTTTAATGGGAATCTAATGCTACAGAACTAAAATGCAAAGCTGAAATATTAACTAAAAATAAAATGAGACCTTACAGCTCCCAAGGGGCCCTCTTGTGAGTTGTAGGTATGCAGCGATCAATAAAGAATAAACATGCATTTAAATGAAATGCCCAGAGGAATAACGAGCTAACTTTTAATAACTGCAAATAATATTTAAAAAATAATAACCAGCCTATGTCATCGTCATGCTAAGAGGCAGATTTTATAACCTCCTTCATTAAATTGTTTGGAGATTTCTAAGCCTATCCTACTCGACGGAAATTCTAAAAATAACATAAGATAACATAAAATAAAGATTCTTCATGATTTTCTATCAGAGATGTAAAGCATGAGGAAAAATATCATCTTCATCCTTATCATTGATCTCCTCGCTCACCCGATTCATCTTTGGCTCCTTTTCCATTGGATTGACTTCCATGTTGGCCTACTCATATGGCATCCTTATCATATTACTAGATCACAAAGATAGGTTGATATCGTTATGTCGGTTATCATATACCTGTTTATGCATTTCATTCCTCAACTAGTATTTCAGAACCTACAGCTTCTTCAAATAAGTTGCAAAATAGATCATTAGCTGCATAATTGATGCAATTCGATAGCTTATGTAAATATCAAATCAAATAATAAGGAAACAATGAAAATATGAATAAAATATGATTAAGTACCTGATTTTGCCAATAACCATGCAAGTTCAAACCTTATTGAGATTATTATGGTCAAAAGGAAGGAAATGGAGTGAATGGGGTTTAAAGAAGGTGTCAAAAAGGGACAATTTTAGTCTTCAACACCCATATTTATGACACCGCTCGAAATTTTGTTTCAAATGATGTACATGCTTTGATCTTCTTTTAGAAAATACTATAACATCTTCCAGATAGACTACTACACTTTGGCCAATCACGCCACGGAAAGCAATGTCCATCGCTCATTGAAATGTAGCACCAACATTTATAAGTTTGAATGGCATATGTTAAAGGATAATGTTCCCCACCTAGCCCTGAAAGTGGTTTTGAGATGGTCCAGGTTTTCCACTAGGACTTGATTGTAGCTAGAAAAACCATCTAGTAGCGAGAACATCTCAGACCCAGATATTGTTTGGAGGATATGTTCCATGGATGGAACCGGCTAATTGTCTTTATATGATGCACTGTTGAGATTGTGAAAGTTGAAAAATAACCTTATCTCACCAGACTTTTTTCTGGCAAGGGCCAAATTTGAAACCCACATATAATTTCTAACCTTGAAAATGATATGATCATCTCACAACTTTCTCAATTCCTTTTGGATGAAGGGTTCAAGCGTTGGATGAACTTTCCTTAGCTTTTGTTGAAAAGGCTTCACCCCTTCTTTAATGGGAACTACACACAGAATAATACGACTATCATATGTATTCAACTCATCATAATTCCATGAAAACACATCCCAACACTGTTTGAATAGGTGGATGAATGCTTTCCATTCTTGTAGAGAAGAACATGTACTGAGGTTTATATATTTTGGATTGCCTTGAGTTCCCAAATTGACTTGTTCAAATGAAAGCTTTGAGATCCGAGTCTTAATATTGATTAGTCCTTTGAACTAGTTTTGAAGGTCATATAATTTTTCTAGGGACACTACACATTTAGGCACAGTATTGAATTTCATTGAATTAGATGCCTTCTACAAATCCTTGTCGTGTTCATCCTCCTCATTGGAAACATCTTTGAACGCATTTTCATTAGCCATAAGATGCATTGTTTTTTGTTCTTAATTGAAAACACAAAAGTTAGTGACATTATTAGGCACAAATTCTTAATATATAATCTCTAGAAAACCATTTTTCAAAGTCAACTTTCTAGCGGCTACATTAGCCAATGCATTTGTTGCAACATTTATAATTCTAGAAATAGAAATAATATTAAAATATTTAAAATAATTAATCAATCGACATACCTCCTATTGGTAGCTTTTAAGATTTGGTGAAACATAGTGGATAGTGTCCCATACCTAATGAGTGACTACTTCTGAGTTACCAATTACCTTGAGAAACTCTACCTTCAGGTCAATGGCTTTATTTATTCCAAGCACGAGTGCTTCATATTCTATTGTATATTTGTACACTTGAACTCCAAATGGAATGATTGGATGTATTTATTTTTTTGTGGGCCTATGAGTATGAAACTAGCTCCAAATCCATCCTTTGTTCTTAAACCATAAAAGTATAAATTTTAAATTTTATCAGCTACTAAACTGGTTCATATAATGTTACTATTACTATGTACACCTATGTTACAAGTTTCATTAGCACCAGTTGGAGTACAAGAAAGGAACCCCAATTGTGTATCAAGTGGGAAGGGTGATGGCTATGCTTGATAATAGCAATGATTAGTTTCCAAAAAAAAATTCCAAATATTAGGTCTGCAAAGGAAACAGTCTCATTGTGACTTTCAAGTGGTGTCATAGTATATTTCATATATGGTTCACTCTCCACTCAAATCTGGTTGTTTCTACCCTTATATGGAAGCCATAAGTGTCACCAATTTGTAGAAAGATACCATTGTAGTTTATTAGACCAGTCATGATCCAGGAGTACGCTATAGGCTTCTAGGATTTCCATAATTACAATATTTATAAATTAGTGTACCCGGTGATTAGATGACAAATGGATAATAACATTCTTGAGTTCACTAATAGCTTGGAAAATGGATTTGGCTAGCTGAATTATTTTTGCATCAATTATATCCCATTTAGCATCAATTTTCTTAGCAATCTGTAATGGGATTTCGTTCACAGATGCACCCGAAACAACCAAAACATTATGGAAATTGTAGTTAAAATTTTCAAAATTTAGCAAAAATGGTAGATATTATTAGCATCTAAAGTTACAACATTAACAATAGATTCGAGAGTGCTAGAAGACTTACTAGACAACTTTTGAGAAGTAAAATCTTTGTCACCTAATGAAGGTTGGGAGAAGGCTTGGACAAGCAGCTCATGTTGGCCTACTATATTTGTGAGCTCAAAGATGGAAATGTTGGCATGAGCTCTTTTCAAGTCTTAACCAATATTATAAACAAATATTTCACTTTTAGTAGACAATGTTGAAGCGTCTCAAGGTGTATCTTTTTTTACACTTCCATAATGATAGACTCATTTTTGCTGCTAGTGGAAGTGTTCTTAGAAGCGCCAACATTTCCGGACTAATTCTTTTTATTATGGGAGGGTTGGTCAGTGGCAAGATCCTTCTTAACAATTTCTCCTTCAATTTTTGTCTCGTCACCTCCTTTGCCGAGATGGGCCCTTTGCTCCTCAAACTATAACGACCGGTTTGTTTCTGATGAGGGGCTTCAATTTGCGATGATGCTTCAAGATTCTTCTTGTTAGTATTAAGAATAAAATCAAAATTTTAACTGAGTTTCCAATACTTGTAGTTTCCTCAACTGTTGCAGGCTCATTCATTTCCTCTTTCTACTCAAACTGCTCATACACTAGTAAAGTATCAACAATATGTGCTTCCAGAGCATTCATGTTGTGGTTCCACTGTGGGAACTTTTTCTCAGAATTCCATCCTTGATGGAAGGAATAGTAGTTATCCATGCTTATACTTTCAATATTCAACACAACATTTGAACTTTAGGAACATTTAGCTGGTTGATTGTTGTTGTTAGTATTCCTTCTAAATGGGGAATACTTTGGGGGGATTTCTACCAGTAGAAGCCTCACTTGACTTTCTCTTTAACTATGAGACTTCATTAGTGAGCTCCTTTAAATATTTAGTTAGGATTTCAGTATCAACATAATCCTTTTATTTAGCCTTACTTGAAGAAGGTGGAGACTTCTTTCTAGTCTCCTTGGAGTCTTTAGATTCCTCATCATCAAGAATGGCTCCAATGGCATGCAAGTCTTTTTCCATGGTGATCACTTCTACAAATTTTAGAGCCAGTGTCTCCTTTGTAGCTCTTTTGACAAATGAAAAAAAAAAATTGGCAAGGTAGTTGTATAATAATCAATAGTGATTGAATCATAAGACTGCATGTATGGTGGAAACTTGTTCAATATGTGGTTGAACCTTTGGTTGAAATCCTTGACTTTCTCCTTTTCCCCCATCTTAATATTTCTGAGCTCTTTTAATAACGTGGAAAGAGTCTTGTCATCGACAAATTTCTTCAAAAACAATTTCATAAACTCCCTCTATCCATGGATTGAATTAACAAGCACATTATGGTACCATGTTGCTGCCCTACCTTCTAAAGTGAAAGGAAAAATCCTATAGGAAACATTATCGTACTGTACCTCTAACATCCGTAGATGCATGTAGAAATCATTGATATGGTCTTCTTCCTTAGTCTTGTTGTCAGAATTAAAATTAAATAACAACTTCTTGGGATGTTTAGGCATTCTATAAGGATTATCTTGAAGAGCGAGTGGCCCTTGGGCCATCCAATCCAAGTCTTGATCAACCATGTCTTCGTCTCCTTGCCCCTCCTTTTCTAAATTTGATGATCCCTCTCCTTCACTGTTTATACCTTCATTGAACTCAAAATCAAATGTTGGCTATTCTCCTTAAGAAAGAACAATATCTTCCTCATACTCTTCGTGAATGGGTGTAAGCGGCTCTTGTTGAACTATGTCTTCTGAAGACTATGCTAGTTCCTCAAGAGAGGGAAAGACCAAATCTTCCATTGATGCAACCAACACACTAGTACAAGTTGTTTCTTCCTTCTTGGGGTGATGAGGAATATTATGAGAAATAGGGAGTAAATCGATAGCTTTTTCAAACCGATGGGTTATAGGACAAATTTCCCGAAGTTGTTCATAGGTAACTTCGTAGTCCAACTTCAAACTAGGTTGAGAAGATCCTCTTACTTCGAGAATAGGAGTTTGAATGGTGCTTAGGATATTATTGCCTTGTCTAAAAGATGAATGATTTGGGTGTGAAGAGTTATCAGCCATAAAAAATTGGTGGCCCTCCTCCTAGCACCATAATTTTACGATGTTGAGTACTGCCAACATACAATGGATCTCCGTGATTTGAGGTCCCAATTAGACCTCATGTTGTTTGGTGTAGGATTTCCATCCAGAAATAGGGACCAACTATCGTTTACTTATACATTTTTCTTGGCTTAAGCAATTAACATGAGAGAGTAGCGCGCATGTGCTTTTGAATGAGAAAGAGAGTAGTGCCTTGTGAAATGTTTGATTGTAGATGTATCAAGGTTCTTTCACTATAGGGGAGAAAAAACGAGCCTCTAAATGATAAGTACTAGTACTAATCTAATGGAGACACACACACATAAATGAGAAAGAATCGTTAGACATCAAGTGAAGTAGTTCTCATACATGCAACGATCATTAAATCATCACGACACATTTCCAGCAAGTTAAGCACCAAAGTCATCGAAATAGTTCAATTACTTTAGTACATATGAAAGCCAACATAAACCACAAACATTAGAAGAATAGTCTCAAAACATCTACGATTCATGCATGCAAATGTGTTGGCCAAATGGCTTTTAGTATTAAGCAAAAGCTCTAAGATACATAAGTACAATGAACACCACTAGCTCTAATAGTGGAGTGTTAGAGCCACTACTTTCTCCCCAGAAGTACTATATCTAGCTCTCTAATGACTTGTAGGAGAAGCCAAGGTTAAAAGTCCTCCGCTTGGGTAATGAGGATCATTTTATAACCTGAGGCATGACCTTTCATATCCTCATGACTCTTGGCTTTCCAACTTCTAATGACCTTTGGACTTCTATAGCTCTTGGACTCCCAAATGACTTTTGGAATTCCATATGACTATTGGAATTACATGTTTTTTGCACTTATATACATGGCTCTTTTGTCCATACACGACTATTGGACTTCCACTTCTTTTTCTTTACAATAATTACATGATCATATCATAACTTCCACATCATCATGTGATGAGAACATGACAAGTCACTATCATTGATGACTTGGACTCATAGTGAATGATGACATGGACCTTCTTCAATAGGTGACAAGGCTACCACTTGTGTGTTCGATTTTGCATGCAACTTCCATGTTGTTTTTGTCTTCACCCTCTAAAGGGCCTTTATCTCATGGAGTCTTTTGGGCTCATTTGATCATCAGGATTCCAGTGTGTTCTTCATTCTTGAATGCTTCCTTTGACTGCCCTCTTTCCCCGATCTCTCCATGCACCCTTTCCATGTTTTTTTAGAATACTTGTAGTTGCAATCACTCATGGAAAGAAAACCTTGACCTAAAAAATATCCTATCCTAACATGTTTCATGAAAATTTTATGTTCGTGATTTAATAGTATGCTCGGAAAGGACAAGGAAACTTTTGGGAACAAGGGCGTACTACGAAGGAGGGAAGTACTAAGGGCTTCAAGGCTTCGGGGTGCACTCATGCACTCAACAAGAGATAGTAAGCTTCATGGGAGGGCGCAGGGTGCAGGTCTTAATGACAAAGGAAGAGCATTCGAGCTTCTGCAGTGTGTTGTGCACTCAAGGGAGACAAGAAGGGTGTAGGGCATGTTGTCGAAGGACAAAGGAATGAATCTTTGGGGCTTTTGGGTGCACTCATGCACTCAAGGGAGACAAGAAGGGTGTAGGGCATGTTGTCGAAGGACAAAGGAATGAATCTTTGGGGCTTTTGGGTGCACTCATGCACTCAACAGGGAGGAAGGCATTCCTTGAGGGTGTAGTTCGGAACAAGGAAGGGGAATGAGGCTTACGAGTGTGCTATGTGCTATTTGAGGGAGCAAGTTGCACTTCCAAACAATGAAGGGGTCTCGATCAAGGAATACGATTGTGTCATTTGCTTCTAGCCCTAATTGGATAATTCGTGCAACCAAAATTTGTTTAAGTCTGGAAGATAGAACAAGGGGCGAACACAATGAGTTTAGACTTGAAATCAAGTGTGACAGATACCAACCCATTAATAAAACTTAGACTACCTTGAACAATGAAAATTACATATCAAAATGCCAGTTTACAAACACTCCCCAAGTACAATAAAATAAGTGTGTGCGACTGTGATCAAAAGTGTTGTTTTATAAAAAACAAAGGTTTTATGACCATGAAGTGCACTAAATGTGTTCTAAACAATGCAATGAAACTTAAGAATGATCAAGAAAAGTTGAAACATGTGGAATGACTTGAAACAACATGACTACCAAAGCGACAAATGATGAGACAATTTTGGTAGGCTCCAAAGTTTGAATGTAGTGAAATTTTGGAGGGTGTTGTAGGAGTGACAATAGAACCCAAAAAACTACCAAAAATAGAATGTTGTGCTAAATTTAAGGAAACGAAACTGAAAAGAAATAGTGTTAGGTCAAGTTAGGTTGATAACAGTGTGATCATGTGTCATTGGGTGTTTGCAGTCCATTATTGGCATGTAGACCCCATTTTCCACTAGTGCATCTTGGAAATCGGGTCGTGCATAGTAACTTTTATCTCATGTTTAGCTTGGTGAGTAGGTTAAAGTCGGTAAATATGGGGTGAGGCGTTACAAATAAATTATTGGTGAAATAATGAAGATTCAACACGAACATTGAATAGAGATGTTGAAGATACAAATGTCGAAGACACAAATGAAGGTACTAAGTATGTGCATGATTCCAAAGGAGGAAGACAGTCTCCCTGTTATTATTATGCAACTCAAAGAGAAGGGAAGTTTATGATAGTTCTTGTGAAAGCATTGTCGCAAGTACAGAAAAAATGATGACAGAAAATCAATGTAAAATTTCTGAGTATTCTAGAATAATAATGGACTCAAGACCATATAACAATGTGAGTCACATATTGTATTTGGTAGGCAAGTATATATGTCATTCTTTGATTAGATGTATTGGTCCTTGAAGAGTTTGAGTCTGTATCTAAGATCTCGAAAGAATGATGCATGTACTTGTATCTATGTATGTAACATGTAAATAAACTATTGTTGTAAGACCTATATAAGCATGCTTATCCATTTTTCATATGTCCTTGATGACTTAGATAAATTATTTAATTTAGTAAAGTAAACTCTTCATTAGTGAATATATTAAAATTCCCTAATTAAGATTTTAATTAAGAGTTTACCGAAGGAAAAAAGGAAGATATTAAAATTGTTATGGAATGGAAGGTGAAGAATCACAATTATTGTGAATGGATTGCTTTCTTTAGTTTTCCTAAGAGGGAGAGGTGAGAGATAAGTGTCTCTTAAATATATTAATGTTAAGTCTTTGCCTCCCATTGTTCATGTCAATGCAACGAGGGGTCAATGGAAACTAAGACTCATGGGTTGTATGATATATGCACCCTCCACTATTTATAGCCCCACCATATTGAACTCTTACATATAAATACTTTTGTTGGTGGTTTGCATCATCTGGATTCTTAAGAGACCATTATGTTGACCTTTTTTGAATAGAGGTAACCTCTGCACTAATTTGTCTTTTAAAATTCTAAATGGATGATCCACATAGTTAAAATCAAACTCAAATACAGCCATATTTCAATTCAAATCAGAATACAACTATATTTCAATTCAAATATATGTCCATGTTGAGTGTATAGTTAATGTGAATGAACGTACGAAAGGTAAATTTATTCAATATTTTCAAAACATTTCATAGGAAATTATCATAATATTAAATTCCAATGATTATGCACATAAGAAGTTCATCGAACAAGTCGCTATTGATTGTATTTTTATTTTACCATTACAAAGGCCACCCAACACTTCAGTGGCATGAAAAGGAATTCATTTTATATAAATATTTTTAATGATTTTTCTATCATTTTTCTTCCAAAATTTAGTACCATTTTTCTTCCCATGTTTAGTGTAGAGAAGTGTGAAGTGTGTTGCAGCGTAATACATGTATATTTGAAATTCATGTTTCAATTACTTTCAATTACAATTATTTTGTAGTTCTATGTAATATATTTTATAGTTCTTGCAATAAATTTTATATGAATATAATGTGTATATAAACTTAATTTAATAAAATCATGTGTTAGTGATTTGCATAGCTCATAAAAATCTCTTCTCATTATAGTTTAAAACACTAATAACAAAGTTTAAATTGTTAAATTATTTTGCTGAAACTTTATTTTTGTGTTGATACTTTATATTCATGTATCTAATTGAATTTTGGCATGTATAAAATTTAGAGGAAGGTCTCAACCATGATACATTCTAAAATGTTAATTATAAGTGGATAAGTGTTATAGACATTTTTGGGCACTACAACCCCAATCATAAATGTCCATAAACTGAGGGCTCCTAAGTCCCTAAAAGTGTTGCTTCACTACCTAAAGGAACAAGGTCAGCTGATATTACATCATCTCCCAGAAGTTCTCCACAAAAAACTGCTCAGAAATGGTCAAAACTAGACCATACTAAATGCCCAGTGAAAAGGGTGTGATGCATATCACCTTCCCAGTGTAAAGGGGTGCGATGTATACTAGATGGTTCCTTTGTAGGGTGCGATGGGCAGAGAATGGACAAAATGAGAAGAGACAGTTTGCGAGGTGGAAGATCATAGAATCTTCCAGAAACTTCCCCTCTAACACTTGCCTCTCTGATTTTGACCAGGGATGAGTAAGAGATCATCAATCTCCAAGTGGAATCAAGAACTATCAGAGAGAGGACACTAATCAAAATCCCAGAAGCTGACCAGCCCCTACAATCATCTATATATGGATCCCTCATCACAGAGATCTAGAGGCTGGAATCTTGTATCTTGTAGAGAAGTGTTGTTGTTTTTCTGGTGTAACATCATAGTGTTGGGTGATCTAAGCTTTACTTGAGATGAAGAATGGCTTTCTTGTTGGAGGATGATGTTGGGTCAGAACAATTGGTTGTAATCCTCTTGCTATTCTTGATATTAATAAAGCTATTTCAAGTTTTCCTCCACATTCGTGTATGTTTGATTGTATATGCATTTGTGTGGTTAATACATATCTGGTCCTATGTTGTTTATGAATATAGATCTCTATTCTTCGATAGTATTATGCTGCTTTGATTCCACAGGTGCTCTTTGAAGCTGTGTAGACAAAGAAGGAGCGGCAAAGATCTATCGAGAAAAAGAGGAACCAAGCAAGAAACCAAGTGCAAGACAAAGGTTGGTGTCCTCTGTTCCCCTCTTGTCTATTTTTCATAAAGGAAAACGAAAGTAGTTTTAAATTGTTTGTTTCTAAGATAGCTACTAGTCTTAGTGGGAATGGAAGCTCTAAGTGGACACTATTCTCGGTAACAAAATGGCGACTCCACTGGGAAACGAATAGATTATTTGTTGGTCTATTTTTGTTTGTTTTATAAACTTATAGAAGGAGCCTGAAGTCAAGCTAGCTAGCCTTCGAATTGCATTTGCTATGAAAGTGCAAAGTAGATCAATGCTGCTTCAGTCTATCTCTGAGTTTTGTTTATAAATTGAACAATCGATCTGCAAACACTCTAATTTCCCTAAGTGGTGGCCCTAGTAACCTCCTTAGATCAACCCCTGTGATTTATATTTACTGAACATCACTTACTTGGCTTAAATCCTTGAACTGAACTGCAAATTGTGATCAAAGACTGGATAAAATTCTCGCACTGGTACCATCGCACCCTCCCTGCAAGGCAGTCTATATGTATCACACTTCCCATGTGCAGTAGGTGCGCTGCATACTGGATTCCCTATGTGACAAGTGCGATGGTCAGGGAAGGTTAATTTTACCTTTAGACTTTGGTTTTTCTTCACTCTTTTCACTTCTATTTAGGAGTTTTGCTATCTGTGGTCAGTATATCTCTATGGAAACCCTCTTCTCTTCCATCATTCCGCCTCCATTGTGCAAAGAACTGTAATTGTTTTTATGTATTGTCTGCCATTTTCAGTTCTCTTTTATAATGAAGTAACATAATCAGACTGTCATTTCTTGATCTGGAAGTGTCGCAAGTGTCGTTTTCAGTCATAGAAGAGAATCTCATTGTTCTTGTTAGTCAATTGCACTGTTACTCTTGTATGTGATTTGAATTAGTAGTTTTTCAAGTGTTGAAAACAATTTTCATTTCGAAATCACAAAGTGTCGTCCTTATCTTCACTTCATTTTGAAAAATAAATTTGTTAGTATTGTCGCTTTGGAAAATAATTCAAATTTGCACTTAGCGTTCTTCTTGTCCTTCATACATTAAGAAGGTTGAAAACAAATACATGCATGTGCATTTGCATTTAGACTGCTTGGTTTGATTTAGGACAGTGCATTTAGTGTGTGCTCTGTGCTCTTTGTTGAAATACCCTCAGTTCTCTTTCCTTAGTAGCTAGGATTTTCATTGCAAAAGAAGATTAAATGATTGTTTATCATCTTAGACTGCATTTTAGGAATTGTATACATACATCACGCGGTGAACCTGAAAGGCAAATTTTTAAACAAGATCAACTATAAAATAAATTTAATGAACCTAAAAACGCTTTGGAACCTAATGCACAACATCTAGAAGTCTAGGCTAGAGACATATTCCGGCATCGTAAAGCCTAGTAACTGTTGTTTCCATTGTTGGTTGGGTGATTCCTCCACTTTGAGATGACAAGTGCCAGTACGGACTTGTGCTCCCATGTACCATCGAGTATATATTGGGAGACCACAATAGGCTATATACTTTATCCTTAGGAAGCCGTGTCTTCCGTCCTATCGATCGCAATGCACTGAACACAGCATTCGGGAAGATTGATTGCCATACCATAAAAGGTATTCTGCAGTTTTGCGATTGGTTTAGTAATCCCTCTGCCTATATTTCCATAGAAGTCTCTTTCATTCTTTTTCAAATTCCTTAAAGGAAAAGGTCCATTTGAGCACTTGTCACTTCAGGCTCATTAAAAATCAAAGGCAACAAGAGTCATCTTTTGTTTTTTCTCGACTCTTAAAAATTGAAAAAACAAGTTGTGTCAAAGCGTCTAAAATTTATTTTAATCGGAATAACATCACAAGTTCCCTC
>APFE031262958.1:52761-81388 GCA_000404065.3 Pinus taeda | reverse complement strand
ATCTAAAATGACTACATCTTGAATAATCTGCTTATGGTTTGATATATCTATAATGATGATGTTATGATGTGTATATGTTATGGTGTATGCTGAGATTTGGGTTTGACAAGTGTTCTATTGTGAAACGAAGGTTTGACTCAGTAATTACATATCTATACACATGTTTGCTTCAAAACAGTCGTGTACATATGTGAATCTACTTCTAGGTAGTCATGTATATATTCTTCAGTATGGACATATATGTATGTAAGTATCAAGTATGAAAGGCACATACATATGCGGAAGTGCTCTATAAGGGTCACATACATCTATTAGGGTTTTGCAGTATGAGTTGATGATTATGGTTGATTTGTTCTGTTATATTTGCTGCTATCTATCAATGATGTATCTTTCATGATAATCTATGGGTGACAGTTTTCGTTGAGTTGAGTGGTTTAGGGAATGATATATTGACTAAAGATAATGATTCTATGTGATGATCTATATGTGGTTCAGAAATCTATGATGAATTCAATATGCATTTTAGTGATTGTTTTAGTAGTGAAGTGATTCAGATTCAGGGTTCAGTCTTTTGAGATATGTATGTAGGAATTCTTAAGGGAAAGCATGTATATACACATATATTATTTAAAACAATAGCGTATTTATTCTAACATGTTGTTGATTAGAGTTTACAACAGTAATAGTTGGTTTCAATGATGGAACATTGTATGGCTTGGTATATTGATAAGTGGCTGTGCATTAAAGTTTCTGATCTGTTTTGATTTAGTTTGATCTAGATGCACTGGTTGCATTGGTTGATTGAAATTCAATGATTGACTCCGTTAATTTAATAATTAAGTGAATTGATTCAACTTCATGTAGTTGTCTCAATAATATGTGATGTTTTGAAAGTGTGATTAAGTGATTGATTAAATGGTTTAGAGATGCAAATTCAGTTTTCAGTGTATTGAGATATGTACATAGGTATTCTTCAGGAAAAGAACATACATACGTGGGTATGAATCACAAAAATAGCGTATATATTATAACATATGATTGACTAGTGTTTGTAGTGACATGATCTGGTTTCAATAATGAAGCATATATGGTCTGGTATTTTGATGAATGAGTATATAGTGATATAAGTTGGTTTGGTTGTTTGAAAATAAGTTACTTCAATGATTGATTTGGTGATTCAATTTGTTCAGTCATTAAGTGATTTGATGTAATCTTTGGTTTCAATATTTTTATTTGTAATTGGGTTTAAATGATGTTAGTGGGTCCAATATGAAAATTTGATGAAAAGTGGCCTGCAGGTTTGATATTTGGTTCAGGTGGATCCAATATGAAATATTATGAAATGTGGTCTATAGAGGTGTTGTGGGTTGGATCCTTCAGGGAGGAAGTCAAAGATTCCTTCCAGTGGTAGCTGGTAAATCTGATTAGGGAGTTGGAGCTCCCTTCTGGTGGGTGTGGGTAAATGAAATCAGGGGGTTGGAGCTCCCTTCTAGTGAGTGCTAGAAAATGAGAGAAGGTGGTAGCCTTCTACAGGTGGGTGCCTATGTGCTGGTATGAGTCTAGCGAATATTGTAATATGTTTTCTTTATAATAAACGATATAGAAAACGATGAAAACAATGGTAGTTTTCTACCACATTGGGTTTCCACCTAAAAATCCCAGCGTTCATGTGTGTTGAAGTGTTGCTTATGTGTGATGGTTTATTCTGTTTTTACTACACATGGTTACTTTTTAATTAATGAAAAAGAAGTACCCGATGCACTGGTTCAAGTTAAACAAATGATGAATAAATAAAAAATTTAGTTAACATGATATACACTATTTATCTTCATCACAGTCGCATACATATGATGGTTCACTTCATTAAAGCCGTGTACATAAATATGAATGAGAAATTGAAAGGTTTGAGTTTTAAAATACTAATTCACCCCCCCTCTTAGTATTTTTCCCAAAAATTAGAATAAGAGTAGGTCCTTCAGAAGAAGCTTGATCACTTGAAGGAGATCTATCAAGATGATGGGAAAGAAGAAGATAACTCGAAGGAGGGTTTCAAAAAATTGTGTCAGTGATATATTAGATGTAGTAACAATTACAAATGTTAGCAAATGTTTAGGTTTGGGAGCACCCTGCTTTCTATTGATTAAGAATGAAGAAGACAGTAATAAAGAATTATCAGGAAGGAAACTTCTAACACCCCTTTGTTTCTAAGGGAGAGGGACCCTTTTGATAATGGAACTATTGTTAGGGTCAACTTGGATCCCTTCCTGGAAAAGATATGGTTAGGGTTTTAATGCAAGGAAGTAGGCGGGTGTAGGGACAGGAAGGCCTGTAGGTGGAGGCCTTGGGGCCTGGACAAGGACAGGGGCATGTACGGGATGTAGACGGATGGATGTAGCTCAGAAAAGGATGTCAGAGCAGGGCACGAGGTAGGAGATAGGTGGAAGAGGATAACAAATTAGCTCATCCCCAAAACCGAAAAAACTCCATGTGCGGCTTAAGGAAATGGACCCGGGAACCAAAACAGGGTTAACCAAAAAGGTTAGCAGCATTGCCGCTCTCTGCCCACAACACGCTAATAGTGGAAGCTTGAACAAGGGAAATATTTATGGCCAATAGTTACCAAGGTGAAGCCAGTAGTTACCAAGGAGCAACCGACAAGATGATGGTCAACCCGAACGACACGGTTGATCTGGACACCAAACCTGGCAACATCCTATCGGTATGGGGTCTGGAGGTCACAGATCAGAACATTGAATGATATATTCATCCAATTGGAAGACACGGAAAGGAAACTCAAGGTTTGGAGGAGGCCTGGGATCAGAAGGGAACCCTAGGGCGGCTAGAGGACACCCTAGGTCTGTCATTTCTAAACAACTGGAAAGAATTCCATTTCATCCAAGAGACACAGACTTAGGAAGAATCGACAGTAGCGGCATCAAAAAACCCGCAAGTAAGTCAAGCAAACCCCCATCCTCTTAGCCTATTCTTTTCTGGAGGGTTAGAAGATGTTGTGATAAGTTGTGGTCTGGAAGCATCGAAGGAAATAGCTCAGGCTTGAAGCCGGGAGTGGCACAAGGAAGAAATGCATAGTTGCGTTGGAGCCTAGATTAGGCTGTAAAACCCCAAAATCCTATCAGTTGCAGATAGGAAAAACAACAAATTCTGGGGTCGGGGTATGGTTTTGCGAGGATTCTGAATCTAGTAGATGGGGTTGAGGAAGAGGGGAATACAGCGGAGGGGGCTCTGAAGCAAGGGGAGGATGTAGAAATTTTGAATAATTCAACACATATTCAATGGAGATTATCCTGATCATGTACTATTGCAGAAAACATACACAATACATAAGCTCCTCTACGTTGATCATCAATATAGCAGCATCAATAACAATAAAACATCAAGAGCATTCACACATTAACACAGTTATGTATCCCGGGGAAAGCATCTCGCTAAAAACCCCAACTATCTGTATATTAATGATTGAGTCATGTAACATTACAAAGTACAATGCTTATCACAAGCAATCCAGTACCAGCTCCACCTGTTACACACAATACAGCTCAGATCTGAATCAATCACTGGCTCCTCCTTCTGCTGCTTGCCTGCCTCCTTTGCTCAATACTTGCATAAGAACCGGTGATAATTCCAAGGCAGCCACGTCTTTCCTTGGCTAAATCACGTGAGAACAAGCTACAATACGTGCAAACTCATTGGCATACTCAATCCCCTGATTTGTGCAAGATCTGGTGCACAACTATAGTCACAACTGATAGCAATCTGATTCTCTAACACTTGTCCTTGCTGAACTGAACATGCACTGACATGCAATTGAGTTAACTGATGTATTCATTAGTTGTATTATGAGTTAATAACTTGTGAATTAATTAATAACTAATTCACCCAACTCATCTCTAGTCTATTCGCCAGTTAGACTAAATACAACCAGTTTAACAAAGCTAAACTGAACACAACTCCATCAACTGCACTTCCAGTCCACTAAACTCAACTCACTTGAGTTCTAACTGAAGTCATGCATGCAAATATTCAACTAAACCATAAGAACCACGTATTTCCTTCATGCAATTGCATGTGCCACATCCGTAGCTCGAACTGAAGTGCTCCAAGAGAATAAGACAAAGTTTATAGTCCAAATATTATTGTGAGATAATAATATTTGACTTTTCTATTTTTGACAGCCAGTCTAAAAATAGACTTGATCACTCACACTGTGATCACTCACACTTTCATCAAAAATAGAAGTCCATCTATTTTTCCCAACTTGATCAATCATCCATAAACAGCAACCTGCAATCCATAGACATGATCCATATGTCTAAAAATAGACATAGTCTAAAAATAGACTTGCGCCAAAAATAGCCTGCGGGCCCACTTAGTGAAGGCGACTCTTTTCACTAAGCTCCATCATCTTGTTGCATTCTCAACAAGCATTTCTTGTTGCACACTTTTCAACATATCCAACACTCTGAAAAACTGGAGGAAGAACTTCTCAGAGAATTAAATCATCAACAAAGCCTGGATGCTAGCACCAGGATTTGTCATTTGGAATTTTTGGAAAGAACGCAATAGGCGGATCTTCAAAAATAAAGCTAGCGAGCCACAAAACATAATTAATCAAATTCTAAAACAGCTTAAAGAAACAGTTAAGAGCCTTTTGAGGTCAATTCCCATGAATCCTCCTCTGCCTCATGAGGAGATTATTATTCTTAATTTAGGTCTTTAATTCATCAATCCTCAAGGAATAAGGAAGGAAGTGAGAACAATTAACACAAAGGCCAGTAGATTGTAGCCCCCTCCTCAGGGCTTCTTCAAAGTAAACATTGATGGAGTTCTAAGGGCAATTCGGGGGAAGCTGGCTTTGGGGGTACTATAAGAGATCCTCAGTGGCACATAAAATACATCTTCCATGGCCACATGAAAAAGGGTACCAATAACATGGCTGAACTTCTGGCATTAGATCAATGCTTGGAGATCCTGGTGGAGGAAAATCTACAGAATGAAGCAAATTCAGATTTGGTCATCATAGTAGCCAAGAAGATTCACAATGGAACTTCGCCAGATAAAGTGTCAAAACACTGGAAGATGTTGCAGTTTTTTCATTGTATCCACTCTCACTTGCAGACCCTTAAAACAATTAAATTTGTTCATGTTAGAAGGAAGGCAAATATGCTTGCAAATTGGTTGGCCAACGAAGGTGTGGCCAATAAGGACAGGGATTCTTGGCATACTTGGGAGTTGTTACCTAAAGGGAAACTGCGAGAGGATTGTTTCATCCTGGCAGCCAAAGATTGGGATTTATGGATGAACAACACTAATTGAAGGGATTCAGGAGACAAGAGTGAGGATGATATCCCCTAATTCATCCAAGATTTTGGGATATGGTTGCTCTCCACGACTTTGTTCACTTTCAGATGAATGATAAAGGTTTCAAGTCAGGCAATGATACAAAACAGACTACCTGGGTGTGTTTGGCTCAGCGGGTTTCTGTTGGCGACTCCAGACAGAAGGCTCAACAAGGTCTACGGGAATGTTCCAGCTTTTCCATTAAACCACAAACACAATACCATAAGTGGTATTTTGCGCGGGACTTAGATGGCATCTGGTATTTTGGTAGGCGCATGCAATTCCACTCAGCGGGTAACACGTGGCATTGAGAGGTGAGAGAAAACCATGCTCATCACGTGGTAACCTCCACACTTCTCATCCGTGTGATATCACCGATGACCATTGGATCGGGATTATGTATTCAACGACTGAGATGGATCGGGCTTGTTGCCTTAGGGCTCTGGACCTATTTCTATTTTTTGGATCCAGTTTAGAGTTGAGTTCAGGTTCGTTTTGCAAGGGCCAGTGGGATCCACGATGGGTCCCTATATGGGCCCCGGGCTTTCTGCGAAACCATGGACACAAAACCCCAAAACCGTATTTGGTATATCACACAAGACATGGCTAGTATCTGGTTTTGTGAAAGTTGCATGCGATTCCACTCAGGGGGTAACACGTGGTAATGAGAGCGGAGAGAAAACTGCTCTCATCCTACTATTAACCTCTGTGCTTCTCATCCATGCAATATCCCCGCTAGCTGTTGGATCAGGACTTTGCTTTCAACGGCTGGGATTGGTTGTGCTGGTTGCCCAATGGTGGGTCCCATTGTGGGTCTCTTCGCTCGTTGGCCATTGGATTAGGGTTATGTTTTCAAAAGCGAGGGTTGGTTCATCCCTGTTGCCTGTGGGTTTCAAACCCATTTTATTTAGTGGACTTTTTATTGCTACCATCGGGTCCATCTGGTGGATGCGGTAGGAACCACTTTTTGTTGTTTATTAGAATCTTGTAAGCTTTGGTCCCTAGTTTTTTTCCGCCCTTGCTGTCTGGGGCACTCTGTATATTATGTAATTTGATCAGATTAATATAAGGTTCGTCTCTTACTTATCAAAAAAAAGATATATAAGGTTTGGATATTTTTTGGAATAATATAATCTCACAATTATTTTTAGCTTTCAATTTTTTTGTCGAATTTTTTTCAGCTTTCAAATTTTTGATCAATTTTTTTTTTTGTAATCTTGGTGGTACCTTTTCATTAATTTTCAAAAATATAGCAAGTGACATCCATATGTATGAAGGTTATGTGGCCTCAACCCGCCCTGAGGGAAACCAAGTATGTTGGTCACCTAGCCACAAAATATGCCATCCAAAAACAAAAAATAATGAGTCTAACCAACCATGCTACATATGTTTGAGAGTCTTTGTTCTTCCTATTTTCTAAATATCTATAAACATAACTACTAATAAGCCTAGAAATTTGAAATTGTTTCATGCAAAACTATAAGCAAAGATGCATTGTCGCTACTCTTTGTCAGAGGAATCCACTGGTGCATGGTCCTTCATAATGGAACCTAGTAACTCTGTGTGGGGAATACACGGGATATGCTGCTCTATTCGATTGAGCCAACCATTTTGTTGTTGTAATTGAAACTGAATTTTTTGTAACTCTTTGGTGTAGTCTAGGTGACCATGGGAGGCCAAATGCATATCAGGAGGAAATTGCTCTAAATATTTAGCCAGAATGCTCTTCATCATCCAAAACAAATGGATTTTCTACTTGTATTGAGATGATCTACCATGAGTGTGGTCTGAGTCTGGGATCATGGTTTTCCAATCGTCTAAATCAAGTTCAAAATCCTCCTCAGTCTGTCGAAACTCTGCTTCCCGGTTTGCAATAAGTTGCTTGGCCGAATTGGAGTTACTAGAGTGATATGCTTGAGAAACTTCCTGTATTATACGAGAGGTTGATTTGCACCCTCGACCCGTCCCCCCAGAAGAACTGGGTTGACTGGTCTGAGAAGGGGAGGCCTTCCTCTGCTTCCCGCGGCCCCCATGAAATGGAATATGGAAGGTTAAAAAATTGTGGAGTTAGTAGGTTGTTAAAGAAGGATTAGTTTAATGTTGTAGAAGTTGAAGAGATGACTCAAGAAGTTATAAGAATGTTGTTTGGCTTCGAATATGCAAAAGAAGGGGAATCAAAAATGATGAAGCAAATCAATTGGTTGGTCAAATTAATTGTTCAAACCATTCATATTTCTTTAATTTGTGTATAAAAATTGTTTGCTTGTGAATGCTTAATGCACCTTTGGCCTATGAGTAAAACTCTATCAAATAGTTGCAATGGTGGATAGAGGCATTGATTAGCATTGTTGCATTAATCCAGGCCTTGAGCTTTTGTGTTATAGTTGGTGAGAGGCTTTTAGCTCTCACAGAAGAGTAGGTCTATGGTTGAATGAGGATGTGAGAAACTAGGAACTCCAACTCATGGAATGTAACAAATGCCCGAGAGCTTGAACAATTTGGTTAATAAAGTTTGCATAAGTATGTTATAGTTTAATTTTGTGTAATAAATTTTATTATTATTGTGGTGTCTTTTGTGTGATAAATTAAAATTATATAGACTGATGAAATCAAAGAAGTTTTATTTGTTGTATTTTTATGTTGAATTGTAGGGAGGCGTAACCCCTATGCATTAAGTGGGTGGGGAGCTTGCAATAAGGATCTCAAAATAGAATAAAAGTGATGGCACATAGAGGAATATGTTATGGAAGACCGAGAAGACTAGAGGGTGCAAAATATGTGCATGACCTTGCAATGATGTGGAGGGTAATGTGCACAAAATGGATGTCGTGGACATAGCTCAAAGAAGAGGCATTTCACATTTGGTGGAGGACATTAGTCACGATGAATCAAAATTGTAGACTACATGAGAAGAATTAGAAGAGCACATGACCTTCAAAAAAAGAATGATCAATGCAATCAAAATATTGGAAGAAAGCTAAACTTGATACTATTGTCTATTCTCGAAGTTCAAATCCTAAGGAATTGATAGATTAGATAGGAGAAATGGAAAAGCTTTTTGAATTTGAGTAAAGTAGAGAAACTAAGGGAGTTAGGTTTATGAGTACGAAATTGAAAAATTATGCCTCTTTGTAGTTAGATAAGTTGCAATTGAATATATAAAGTTATGGTAGAGAAAAGATTAAAACTTGGGATAGTATGGTGTTGGAGTTAAAGAATAATTTTTTCAAGTGGATTATGTTTGAAATTTGTTGAAAAGATTACAAAATTTGAAGCAATTGAAAATGGTAGTAAAGGAGTAAACAAAGGAATTTTGTAGACTTTTTGTATGGTCTAGGAAAAATGAGAGAGTTGGTTATCCATTGCTAAGGATGTGAATGGTCTAAGCTATTCCATACAAGAGGAGTTTAATGTATTAAATTTCCATAGTGGATAAGACTTACTAAGTAGCTCTATGGATTAAGGAAAAATTATTGAGGGAACAACAGAAGATGAGAAAAGAAAGGAAAGCAAGTGTAGGATGTTGAAAGCAACAATGATCCTATGAACTAGCCTATCATAAGAAGGTTTGATGTTGGTAGAGAGAGAGGCTACTCAAAAAGATACAGATGTAGAGTGGATGGGGGGGATGGAGAGAAGGGATTTCAAGGTGCTTGCTTCATATGTTGAATGGAAAGCCATATGGCATTTGGATGCCTCAAAATTTTGAAGGACAAAAGAAGATGAGGTGATAATTCATATTGTTGAAGCAAAACTAGCAATAACAACAAGTGAAGTGTTGGAATTGATAGCAAAGTAGCAAGAAAGGTAGATGATGAGAAAATCATGTTGGACCCTATGAAAAGGTTGAGAAGGAACCATAATAGAGAAAGACACTCTCAGAATGAAACATAAGATAAAAGGAAAGCATTGCAATTTAAGTATTGGTGGTAGTAATTATAAAATTTGGTGTCTAATGAAGTTGTTCACGAATTGAAATTGAAGTGTTCACATCATCTAGAAGCATATAGAGTGTTATGGTTACAAAATGGGTATAGGGTCATAGTGAGTGAGCGATGGTTAATTAATTTTAATATTGGGGGTATTGCAATAGCATTCTAATTGATGATTTGCCTATGGATGCTTGTCACATTTTGTTGTGAAGACCATGACAATTTGATAGACGAGTTATCCATGATGGGAGAAGAATTAACTACCAATTTGGGAAGGATGGGCTAAACTTTAACTTGCATCCATTGAAGAAATAAGGGGTGATGGCTATTGAAGTGATGCCAAGTCCAATGCTAGTGCATGTGAAGGAAGTGGGGCAACTAGAGCCTGTGAAGTAATGGGTTAAAGAAAATAAAGACCGTAGCAAGGGTCCGATAACAACTACATTTTTGAAAGATAAGTACATGAAATGTTGTCATTCCTGTAATGTTTTATGTCATGGAATGTTTGTAGGAAATACACTAGAGAAAGTGGAGGTTATGGCCATAAAGGAGACAACTAAAGGCAATTCTCATAGTGAGAAGAATGATATGCTTGTGTAGTTCATGTAGGAAGTAATTGGAATGGTGCCTAAGATGGACATTGGGGTTGTAGTAAGCACCATATAGTGGAACCAATGTAATACAATAAGTACCAATGGCGTAAAAGAATATGAGGTTGTGCAACCTTATGAACATATTTCTAAGTAATGGACGAAAGACTAAAGGTTGGGTAGATGCATGGAAGAAATGTTAAGACATGGGGTATATGGGGTAGATGTAGCATCGTGTTGGATGAATACATTGAAAAAAGTGTTGCAAATGTTAATGGTAGAGATGGACATAGGAGGATGTCTAGTATGTATCTCTTATTACCTTACCTTTTGAGCAAAATGTTGAAATTTTCCAATCAAAAAGGATTTGATGTAAAAAAATCTTTGGTGAAGAAAACTATTCTCTACATTTTATTAAATTTCAATAATTTAAATGTTGCTTTCATAATATTTTTTTATTTAATTTCAATAATTTAGATGTTGCTTTCATAAATTTTATGTTGCTACCAAAATTGCTACACACAGTTGTAAGATAAAGCTACTACATTGATTGCTACAAAATAGATAATTGCTATGAAGGTTGTTATAGAGGAAATACTAAGTTGTTGAAGAGATATCAACCCATGATATTTGGGATGGAATGTATTTTGTCATCATGGCAATTGTCGCATGCACTACAGAAGCTTGAAAACAATTTAAAATTCCATCGTTGACTATTTCCACAATTGTTGATGAAGCAATGGAATGTGGAAGGTTCGTTGACAGTGGAGTGAATGAATTGTTCAAGAAGGATTAAGTCAATGCTGTAGGAGTTGAAAAGATGACTTGGGTGGTTACAAGAATGGCATTTGGCGTTTTAGCAACATCACCAAAATTATGAGAATTAGTTGTGATAAATGCATATTATGGTGATGAATGCAGAAGTTAAAATGATGACTTAGGTGGTTACAAAATTGACATTTGGCTTTAGCCACATCAGCTAAATAAGAAGAATCAAATATGATGAATGCATAATGGTGATGAATGTTAAATGAAAATTGATTGGGTGATTAAATTAATGAATGCATAAATGGTGATGAATGTTGAATGCAAATCGATTGGATGATTAAATTAAAGATTTAGACCATTTGTATTATGTGTGCATAAAATTATCTACCCATGAATAAACAAAGTGCCTTTGGCCTCTGAGAAAAGTTCCATTAAATGGTTGCAATGGTAGATAGAGGCAGTAGTCATCATTATTGCAGCAGTGGAGGTTACAAGCCTTTGATTGGTAGTTTTTGCAATAGTGCAAGTTATAAGCCTTTGATTAGTAGTTGTTGAGAGGCTTTTAATTGTTGCAGAATAGGAGGCATATGGATGATTGGTAGTTGTTGAGAGGCTTTCAATTATTGTAGAAGAGGTATATGGATGAATGAGGGGGTGAGAAATTTTAGAGCATAACTTGTAGAAGAGGAAGTTTATGGATGAATGAAGGGTGACAAACTTCAGAGGAAGTTTAAGGATGAATGAGGGATGACAAACTTCAGAGCATAGCTTGTCGAATGTAGTAGAGATTTGAGAACTTGGTGTTTTTACTTTGAATGGTATATATGATTAGTATCTCTATGTTAATTCTTTGTATTTCGTTTATAGATTGCTGAATATCTAGAATCGGTTAAACTTTGTGTCATAGTTCATGAAAGAAAATAAAATAAGCCACCTACTGCAGCTAAAAGAACACACACACTGGATTAAACACAAACATAGCTTACCCATTCCATTACCAAGCAATGATTTTTATACATATCTGAGAAGTTTTTGGATTCTAGTTGTCGATGGCTTCTTCAGAACACTACCTGAAGTCTCCAGAAGTCTCGAGGTCATCACCTGAACTCTCGAGATGGTTGAGCATTTAATGGGTTTGGTGATTGGAATTAATGCTTTCAACACTCCCCCTTAATTCCAACCATACGAAAAACACACAGAATACACTATAGCACAATGCATATGACATAGACATACTCTGAATTGACATGCCTGCTAGTCTAAGTCTCAACTAGGCTTACAACATAATCTGAATTTTCTACAACACATAACTTAATTCTAAAAAACTCAAATTTTGCCTTCCAAAGAGGCTTAGTGAATATGTCAGCTACATTCTCATTTGTATTACAATAAATTAGGGAAATTTCTTTTGATTGGACCTTTTCTCTTACAAAATGATATTGTGTGTCTATATGCTTTGACCTTGCATGACATACATGATTGTTCCCCGGTTTGATGTTGCTTTGATTATCACATCTGATTACTGTAGGTTCTTGTTGACCTTCACCAACATCTTCAAGTATTCTTCTGAGCCATATAGCTTCACAGGTGGCACTACATAATGCTTTATACTCTGCTTTAGCTGATGACAAGGAAATTGTTGCCTGTTTCTTACTGCTCCATGATATATCTCCCGATCCTATATTGAAGATGTATCCAGTGGTGGATTTCCTATCATTTGGATTTCTGACCCAGTCAAAATCAAAATGACCTGTCAATTCAACATTACAAGCATTAGTATATTCAATACCAAAATTGATAGTTCTTTTTAAATATCGAAGGACCCTTTTTGTAGCTATCCAATGGCTTTCATGAGGCTTAGCCATGAATTGAATAAGTATTCTTACAACATAAGCAATATCTAGTCTAGTGGTAGTGATATAATTTAGACTTCCCACTAATTGTTGATGCAATGTTCCATTCACCTCTTTTGTTTCTTCTTCACTTCTCAAATTGATATTTTGTTCCAATGGAGTACTCACTGCTTTACATCCATTCATATGAAATCTCTTTCGTACTTCATTTGTATATTTGATTTGTGTGATTAAGGTCCCTCCATCATCGATCCATACTTCAAGACCTAGACAATAGTGCATCTGACCAAGATCCTTCATCTCAAATTCCTGTGATAACTTCATTTTTATATCTTTAATCAATTTATTAGCACTCCCTATTATTATTAGATCATCAACATATATAGAGAGTAATACTATATCCCCATTTATATCTGTCTTGACATATAAATTAGGATCATTTTTGCATTTGTTAAATCCTTGCTGAAAGAAGAATTTGTCGATTTTCTCATACCAAGATCTGGGTGCCTCTTTTAGTCCATATAAGGCCTTTTTTAACTTGCATACTAGATGTTCTTGTCCCTTCTTTACAAATGCTTCTAGTTGAACAAGATAAATCTCTTCTTTTAAGTCACCATTTAGTAAACTTGACTTCACATCTAATTGATGTAGCTTCCAATCATATTTAGTTGCCAATGCTATCCTTATTCTGATTGTATTCATTTTTGCAACCGAGGAAAATTTATCTTCATAATCTATACCTTCTTTTTGTGAATAGCCTTTTTCAACCAATCTTGCCTTATACTTGCCTATGCTACCATCTACATTAAATTTTTCCTTGTACAACAATTTTGATCCTATAGGGACTTTATTTTTAGGTAATTTTGTTAATTCCCAAGTTTCCTTTTTCATTATATAGTCATATTCTTCTTTCATAGCTTCCATCCATTCTTTATGATTTTTAGCTTGTTCATAATTAAAGCATAATCTTTATACCTGATAGGGGCTTGAATTTGTTGTGTTGACCTTCTTAGAGGTTCATTACACTGTGCAGTACCTTCTCCTCTTCTTCTTCTCTTTGGAGTGCCTTCATCACTTCTTTGTGGAGTTTGACTCCTTGACATGTCTTTTGGAATGTCCATGTGTTCTCGAGTTGATTCCACAACTTCTTCTTCTTCCTTAAAGCTGTCATAAGGAGGCTTCCATACATTACGTTCATCTTATTTTATTTGTTTATCTGCATGCTCATGAAATATAACATGTCTACTTGCAAAGACCTTGTGAGTACTTGGATCATACATTTTATATGCTTTTTTATCAGTACAATATCTAATGAAAATACATTTGATGGGTTTGGCATCTAACTTTCTCCTATCCTCTTTAGGAATATGAGCAAAGGCCTTACATCCAAATATCCTTAAATAACTAAATTTAGGTTTAAAACCATAAAATGCTTCAAATAGTTTTTTGTACTCAAGATACTTAGTAGGGCTTCTATTTTTAAGATATACAGCTGTATTAATGGCTTCAGCCCAAAAACTATTAGAAAGTCCTTTATTTTTTAACATACTACGAGCATGCCCACGGGGCTTTGGATTGATGGTGAATGGGTGCGCTGTTAAGGCACTCCTTGTGATAGGTCACCGGTTCAAATCCCCTGTGGGTACTTAGGTTAGTCTTAACATAGAAAAAAAAAAAAACATACTACGAGCATGTTGGGCCTAAGAATTATCCTTAAAATACATCCACTTTCTCTCCATTCACACATTTTCTCACATCTATTCCACCACCATGTCATCACATTAGCTTCACTTTCATCATTAAATGAGTTACCATTGTGTTTTCCAAAATATTATTAATTCTTAGTATTTTTAAGTGAATTTGTAGTTAAGCTTTAGAAAATAATACCCATATACTTATACCTAACAATTAGAATGAGTTTGTTGACATGTGTAGGTACAAAGGAAGCTTCTAAGGCACCCTTATGTGACACTCTATGTTCAAATTCTAATTTGAGGAGATCATGGACCTCATGGATAAGATCCTGGAGGAGAGGGTTATGTGTCACCATTGGTTGAGAGATATGTGGATATGAAGAGAGAATAGTGGATCCACATTTATGAGTTTGTTATCATAACTTTTGTATAAATAGGAGTGTTATCTCCTTCATTTGTAACTTTGGAATTTAGAATTTAGAATTTAGAAGTTAGAATTTAGAACCTTAGGATCTTATAAGTTGTAATGAGAAGTTAGAATTTGAAATCATTGTAATGGAGATTTTAGTACCTCTTGGGATGTAAAACTTGTAATTGCAATTTGCAATTGATGATAAATAAAATGGAGCTTCTTCGGTCTTTTACATTTGACTTCTCTTTTTGATGTGCTTGTGAATCCTTGGAAGGGCCTCCATTGTCTAGCAAGTACACTTTTGTTTTGGTAAGCTTTCATTTTATGTTTGTTTGTAAATTTCATTAGGTTCATATGTTTGAAATATTAACGAATGGCATTTCGTAAGAAAGTATTAATGTTTCTTTCAATGAATCTGATTTGTTATTTAATATTTGATTTCATTAGTTTAAGTTTTTGATTCATATGCTTCAGATATAAATGAATAGTATCTTGTAAGAGAGCTTTAATATTTCATGCAATCAATCAGAATTAGGTTTAAGTGCTTTAATTCCATTAGTTTAAATAGTTTGTTGATTAAGATGATTAGAAATATTAATGAACAATCTCCTGTAAGGGAGCTTTGATATTTCTTACACTTGTCACAATGTCTTTAGATTTCATTTTGATTAAATGACTAAATAGGTGTTGGAGATCCCAATGAAAGACCTTTTGTAAGGGAGCTTTGGAATTTCTTCATCTAGCTTAGTTTAGTTTGTCTCTAAGTCCATATATATTGGATGATCCTCGAAGTTTACTTACCTAGATTGATAGTAAATGTAACTCTAATTTGCATCCGCATTTTAGACCCAAACATTTTGGCGCCATTGCCAGGGAGGATGATTTGGAGATAGACTTAGGAAGTCAGTTTTATTGCAATTTCTTTTTATGGACTAACCTGTGAAACTTGGTGATAGGAGGATCTTCATAAAGGAGTTCAAGTTGATCTTTTTGATTTTTTTCATGCTTAGTTAGTTTCAAATTCATTTTTTAAACACCCCATTTCTTACTAATCCATCTATGGATGAGAAAATTAAAGATGTTGAACAGGTACATCTTGGAGAGCAAGGATAATATTGAAGACTGGTTTCAAAAGAACCTTGCGCCAAATCCAAGGATCAAACAGGTTACTCACATCCTTGGAAACGTTCAGGTAAGAATTTTAAATTTAGATGTGAGCATTTTTGAGTTTTTAGTCTATATATGGCTTCACTGGAAGCATTCTTTTACCTAAGAAAAAAAAAAAACTTTCAAGTTAAAATAGAATAGATTAGAAAAATAAAACCAGATGTGGTAGAGTTTTCTTTTAGTCTTGTTTTTTTTTTTAAATAAAAATAATAAAAAAATCATCACATTTCTCATGAATAAATTTAGGTAAGATCCACTTCATCCACGTTAACCTGCAAAAATAAAAATAAAAACAAATCAATAGGTTAGTATGCTCTCTTCTTGCGCTTCGAGCGATCAGGAAGATCAGAAAATCTCTTGATTTAATTCAAAAATTAAATAAAAAACTCTTCCTTGGAATTTGCACAAATCATTAAAACTAACACGAGAATGCTTTCAATATTGATAAATGATATCAAAGCTATTTCCAATTTGCTTGATTACACAATGCATTACATCGATGGAAAATGTGGGTTTTGCAAACAATAAAGACCAAATGAAAATGAATATGTGCAATAAGGAATTGGAAATATATGGAAAATGCCAATGGCTATACTTTCGTGCTGCCAAAGTGTAGTGTAGTTTATGTTGGCCACTAGAACGGGTCTCACTTGTTTGTATGTTACCTACGTCCAATAATGCATGTTGACCAGGAATCAAATTCAAAGATTCTTT
Source organism: Pinus taeda (assembly GCA_000404065.3). Classification (NCBI taxonomy): domain Eukaryota; kingdom Viridiplantae; phylum Streptophyta; class Pinopsida; order Pinales; family Pinaceae; genus Pinus; species Pinus taeda. Next base: position 64,900 of record APFE031262958.1, on the reverse strand, counting down.
TTAAAGTCAATTTGCACCTCATTATCTTCTAACATCGCCAAGTCAAATAACTTAAAGAAAATTAACATTCACCACTAAGTTATATATATATATATATATATTATATATATATAATATATATATATATATATAGTGATAGCTGAAGTAACATATATAGTGATAATGCCCCGGCCGCGGGTGATTAATATGTTTATTAATGAGGGGGCGGCCTTCCCACTGGGAAAGTGGCAGCCCAAATCCGCCAGCTGTAGGGGCGATCTACGGGCCTGCCATCCCCGTCCTGATAAAATGAATGCAGCTCTTAATGTCGCCCTGCAAATTGTCGTTAGCTGCTTTATCTTTGGCTCTCAATTCGCCTCTCCGGTGCTCTGCTTGCAGTTTGCCTGCATTGGAATGTTCAGTGCTTGGAATGTCGCTCTGTGGCTCTTTAAGAACCAGCCTTCGCTGGGTAGGCCGCATCTGAGGTCTGTTCAATGTATCATTTGGCTGTGGATGCTTTGCTTTTGCGATTTGATGCTGACGATTGAGCCTTGGCAGCGGTCTCTAAGGTTCACACCTCGGCCCTCTGCACAGAAGGCCTTCGTCTCTTCCTTGGAGCGCCATGGCTCTCTCGTCTACAAGCTCCAGTTTGTTTCAGTTTATGTTTGCATTGCGCCCCTCGGTGCTCAGGGTGACTCTCTGGTTTAGTTCTCTGTGGTAAGTCTCGCCCCGCTCCTCTGCGTTTTTTCAGAGTCTTATTCGTCGCCCTTCGTGCTTCGGTCCGCTATTCCGCCTCTGGGCAAGGTTATTTGGCTCTTTGTGAATTGTAGCTGGTGGCAAACTAGTTCTTTGTGTAGCCTCTTTTGCAGCGATGCTCCAGAATGCCGCGTGAACGGCTCCGCCTCAGCAGTCGTAGGGGTGGGTCTCGGGGAGGAGCTAGAGGAAGAGCTTCCCCTCAGCGCTCCTCTCCCTCAATGGAGTCCCCCTCTGAAGAAGTTAGCTCCCATGGGGAAAGGCGGGGTCGAGGCAGAGGAAGACGCCGAGGCCGTGCGGCTGCGTGCTCGCATAGCTCTCACCCCTCAACCCGTTTTCGGTTCCCATGTTCCCTGGACAATGCCACTTATTTTGTATCGGTGCGGATTGAGAAGTGCGAAAATGCAGCCTCTCTAGAAGTCCCTGCGGAGCCTAGGCCACCTTCTCCTGTTCAATGTCCAAGATTGCAGCCTGCGGAAGCCTCGGGTGCGGTTGCGGGTCCAAGTGAGCCGGCAAAGGATGATGCTCCTTACGCAGATACGAGTGTGTCCGATCAGTATGGTTGCAGAATTGTTGAGGAGCAACCATCCACCTCTGTGGATGCTTGATCTCGTCTCCTCGCTGTTTTGGAGGTTGCTTCTGCGGTTTCAGGTTGTGTGTTCGGCTTCCACAGTGCGCAGCGTTTGTTGTGGGATAGTTTTGTTCCTTTCAGGTATGTTCAGGTCGAATTCAGTATACATATGCATCTATGTCTGTTGGTATATCTATGCTTGTTTGTATCTCCTCGCAATAGCCGAGATAGGGAGTTTTGGAATGTGTCAAGCGGTTTGGCTTACAATGGGTTCCGGTCTGTGTCCAATTGTCAGTCTTTCAGTCTTTCAGTCTTTCAGTCATGGATGGTATTATGGTCTCTTCTTCCAGTGTTAAAGTCCAGCTGTAACCATGTTATGGTCTCTTCTTCCAGTGTTAAAGTCCAGCTGTAACCATCTCAGCATGGCGAATGTAAGCTTTTTTGTAACCCTTTTTGTATAATAATAGAAGTAGCATAAATTACACAAAAAAAAACATATATAGTGATAATGGTATGCATAATGCATTAGTATCCACCTGCTTCAATATATAAAATGCTCCATACATGTTTCATTTATCTATCCAGAAAAAAACCCTAACACCCTAGAAAGTGCCATCCAAGTTTGGACTATGATATTTTTTGAAAATAACATCAGTCACACAATAGCTGGAAAAGACAAAGAAATAGTGGAAGAAATAAAAGAAATTCATGCATATAAATTCACACTCAACAAATAAATTAGCTACGCATTTCTTCGATCAAAATCTGACAAGGAAACCTCCACACTATGTTGAACAAGCATACTGCATGGTAAATCAAATCAATGCAAAACAAATTTGTACAGAAAATGATACATTTGAATACATATAAATCGAAAAAGCAATAGCAAACCATTGTATGACTTGCTCTATTCCTGCACCTATATAGCTCTCCTTTACGATTTTGGCTATACAGATCCATACGAAACTGTATAGAATTACTGCGTACAATTCTACTACACTGTATTCTCGCTCTCTTGCTCTTCTGCTCTGCACATCCATATGAATATGCATTGAACAACAACTCCTAGCTCCCAGCGTTGATCTTTTGGCATCATAAACAACGAGATGAACTGTTGTTTTTGGCGCGACTTTCTCTACTTTTGTTACTATATATTGGGAAGATTTGGAAGTATGTAGTGAGGCTGCGTATCCATGAATCCAAAACATCTCCGTGCATAAGGCCATCATATTGAGTGCCAAAATAGCAATAACCAACAATTTGAGCGTTTTAAACGATTTGATGCAGATTTTGTGGCAATATTTTACCGATTTGATAATTATCGATTGCATGCATAATTTTCTGTGGGATCAAATGCAGCATATCTTCCACCTCATAGAAATTGAGTGCTAACCAAACCGCTAAAAGCCTTTGCATAGGAGATACTCCCCTAAGCAAAATGTACAGCCAAGCAAGCAACAAATCTTGGTTGTGTCCAACTCACACCAACAAAAGGCACTAGCCCAAACTCCAACAAAAACGCAGCAGAGAAAATCAATCTTATTTCCTTAGTATTTTGACCTTGTACAGCAGTAAAACTTGGCGAGAGAATGAGTAGCAACTTGGCCCTTGAGCTGGGTATGATTTCGACATCCATTTTGACTAGAAACTCAAATAGAAGATGCAACAGTTTTGACATGTCATTTTGAAACATGTTTTGTTATCAAACCAAAATAAATATGGAAAAACGAAGACATGGGTTTTTTTCCAGAACGAAATGAATTACATAACCCAAAAAGCGTTTCCTTGGAGTCCTAACGGTTTGAGAGGAAATCACGGTTCTTTGGGACTCTATTTTAGTGACTGCGTAAAGAAAAAAACAGTTTTTAAAATTGTACCGTTGCTTATCTGCCAAGTCCTACAATGTATTGGGCTATGAAATCCCAAAGGATACTCGCATTCTCGTGAATATTTGTGCATCAATAACATGTGTGTGTTGTGCATAAGAGCATGTTCATTTTCCTATTTGATAACAATTTTCTTTTGTGCAGTGCCTACAAGTTGTTTGGTAAGATGTTTACATAAAATGTAGAATTGGTGCCTTGCATCAGTATTTGATGAATATGAACGATTTGCTGGAACAAAAACCTAAGTATCAGACTTGCAATTCATAGAACGGTTCAACGTAGCAATTAAATAGAATCACAGTTATTCCTTGATAATTTTCTCAATTATCAGGGGTTAAAATTTAGGGGCCTGTGGCAACTTCAAAGCAAATATGATTTTCATTTCGCTGAAATGAATGCAAAAGGGCAAGTAATTTCCTTTCAATAGTGCTTAGGTTACAATATTGTTCATTGAGTTCAGCTTGGAAATAGTTTCTTTGGATGTGCTATATGGCTCATTTACCACATGTGAAAGTTGATCCTTGGTCATGGAATTTAATTATATATTTAGGAACTAATAATTGGCTATTAGAGTTTCTGATTTGAAGTCAATACCAGTTCTGGTCCCAGCATAAAGATAAGTGTGCAATTCTGTTGCACCTACGACCAAAATATTTAATTTTGATTACACGTTTACCAGCTCCAAGCTTTAATCAATTTCCATCATTGTTTGAGTGGGCAGTTGTTTAAAATGAACTATGCATATGATCAGAAGTATATTTTTCTATAGGTTGTGCCAAAGTGCCCTATATTTTACTGTGTCAAACAAGATGTTTTTGAGGAAATCCAAGGGCTTTTTCTAATGTGAGCCATACAATGTTTTTGATCTTATTCGTGGCTTCTATACCAGCTTGTATATCAAACATCCATGATGAAAAGTGCAAATTTCAAAGGGACACAACAAATCTCTAATGCCAAGTTTTTTGCCATGCACATTCCATGAACCATCTGACACAAGTAAGTAATTTATTTTTCATGGGTGTTTATTAAAAATGGACTGTTATCAACATCAGGAATTAGAATAAAATTATGCTTTTGAGTCTCCTTAAATTGTTTCATTTGGCATTAATTTTTGTGTAAGAATCATCAAGGAATTAGCCATTCCTTTTTTAACACACTAATGTTTTTTATGCCAAGTATTTTTTGCATATTTCGGATGATCAACTGATCATTAAGGAAACTAATTATGCACACAATTGGTCTTCAAAAGACTAATTTCATGAGGAATTCTAAAGAACAAGTCCATGATCATAAACAAAATTTCTAAACAATTACAAGTTCTTGCAACTTCCTGTGATAGCTTAATGGTTTGACATGTTGCATGATAGATTATAAAATTTTAAGAGCTAGGGTTTGTTCCTAAATGTACAAGGATGGTGAAATACCTATTCACACTTGAATTCGACGTCTACAAGTGGCTAGTCAACGCTGGTCAAACTTAGCTATTTTAGCAGAAATCCCAGAATTAATGAGCAGATTTGTTATATTTGCCATTTTGCATGCCAAAATTCAATTTTTTTCCAGCAAGAGTCATTAACCATTTATCATTATCCACATACACTTCATTACATTTTCATCAAACCTAACCCACCAATAAAAGAAACGAAGCTCATTTTCAAGCTTTTTGTTCCACTTTGGCGCAACACATTGCCAGTTTCCTATTCATTGTCAGTTTCCTTTTTCCTACCCTTGCAAATAAAACCTTGCTTCCATACACCATTGAGTCCATAGTCATTGAGTCTAAATATTTTTCTAAAAACACCTTGAAGCTTGCATGCCTTAAGGGCAAGCTATCATGCTGATAAACAAAGGGAATACATCAATGTCCCTTGTTCATCGGATCTTCTAAGTACTCGACAACAACAAATTCATTCATACTTAGAAAGATGTGTTCGGGGCATCTTGACTCTCATCCACATCAAAGATGGGAGATCTCGTGTTGACTAGTGACATCCATTAATGACCACTAAGTTAACAAATTCTTGTTATGTTCAACACTAAAACATTTATTCACATGACAAAAATTATGCCAATGAGCATTGAAGACTTGAAGACCAATCATTTTGTAGCAGAGGAAGCATATTTACTTTCATTACTTTTCAGTTTTTCATGTAAATGACTTGAGGACAAGTCAATAAATAAGGCTAGGGGGAAAGTGTAAATTCTGAATTTTGTATACCTTCCAAGCCTTATACATTTTCATCCGCATTCAGCAGCAAATTCTGAACATTCAGCAAAAGATCCAGCAACAGATTTAGCAGCAGATGCAACAACAATAAAAGATTCACTTTTTCGACTTCATCCACCATTTTCACAACCAAGTAAAGAAGACTATGATCAAAATTTTGCAGCCACACATTTACAACTCTCATCCATTTTTGAAAGGGTAAGTTGAGGTATGATATTTTCTAAATTTTAACCATTTAATTCCTTGAAAGCTAGAATGATAATTTTTGGAAAAAAAACTTCCTTTCCTCATTTCATAAAATTGCCAAAACCATTAGTTTGGGGGAGGGATACATTTACATTTATATTTCACATTCTAAAACCCACATATCGTCAAAATATATTCACTATTACATGAGCATATAAATGGCTTTGTAAAAAGTACTTAAAAACTAATTCGATGCAACACAATCATGGTTGTTACACAAGAACCAACCATGAGGCATTCCAACAAAATACTTTGCAATGAAAAACAAATTATCATTATGCAAAGTTCATACATTAAAATTGAATGCAATAAACAAAATATGGTTGAAACACAAGAACCAACCAAGTTGCAATTCATCAAAAACACCTTGCAAAAGTTAAGTAAATAATATCATGCAAAGTTTAAGCCAAAGTTCAAGTATCAAAAGTAATGTAATGGATTGCATGAGGATATGCAATACCTTCAGTTTGGGGGTATGTTAAGCCTAAGAATTATCCTTAAAACACATCCAATTTCACTGCATTTAACATCCACTTTCTCTCCATTCACACATTTTCTCACCTCTATTCCACCACCATGTCATCACATTAGCTTCACTTTCATTATTAAATGGGTCACCATTGTGTTTTCCAAAATATTATTAATTCTTAGTATTTTAAAGTGAATTTGTGGTTAAACTTTAGAAAATAATATCCATATACTTATACCTAGCAATTAGAATGAGTTTGTTGACATGTGTAGGTACAAAGGAAGCTTCTAAGGCACCTTTGTGTAACACTCTATGTTCAAATTCGAATTTGAGGAGATCATGGACCTCATGGATAAGATCATGGAGGATAGGGTTATGTGTCATCATTGGTTGAAAGATATGTGGATTTGAAGAGAGAATAGTGGATCCAAATTTATGAGTTTGTTCTCATAACTTTTGTAGAAATAGGAGTGTTATCTCCTTCATTTGTAACTTTGGAATTTAGAATTTAGAATTGAGAAGTTAGAATTTAGAACCTTAGGATCTTATAAGTTGTAATGAGAAGTTAGAATTTGGAATCATTGTAATGGAGATTTTAGAACCTCTTGGGATGTAAAACTTGTAATTGCAATCTGCAATTGATGATAAATAAAATGGAGCTTCTTTGGTCTTTTACATTTGACTTCTCTTTTTGATGTGCTTGTGAATCCTTGGAAGGGCCTCCATTGTTTAGAAAGTACACTTTTGTTTTGGTAAGCTTTCATTTTATGTTTGTTTGTAAATTTCATTAAGTTCATATGTTTGAAATATTAACGAATAACCTTTCGTAAGAAAGTATTAATGTTTCTTTTAATGAATCTGATTTGTTATTTAATCTTTGATTTCATTAGTTTAAGTTTTTGATTCATATGCTTGAGATATAAATGAATAGTCTCTTGTAAGAGAGCTTTAATATTTCATGCAATCAATCAGAATTAGGTTTAAGTGCTTTAATTTCATTAGTTTAAATAGTTTGTTGATTAAGATGATTAGAAATATTAATGAACAGTCTCCTGTAAGGGAGCTTTAATATTTTTTACACTTGTCACAATGTCTTTAGTTTCATTTTTATTAAATGACTAAATAGGCGTTGGAGATCCCAATGAAAGACCTTTTGTAAGGGAGCTTTGGAATTTCTTCATCTAGCTTAGTTTTGTTTGTCTCTAAGTCCATATATATTAGATGATCCTCGAAGTTTACTTACCTGGATTGATAGTAAATGAAACTCTAATTTGCATCTGCATTTTAGACCAAACAAAGCGCATTCCACTGATGTTCTATTCTTTCTCTCAGCTACTCCATTTTGTTGAGGTGTATGTGGTATTGTAAATTGTTGCATAATTCCATTTTGTTTGCAATATTTGATAAAAGCTCCTGAAGTGTATTCACCAGCTTTATCTGATCGAAGAATTTTAATGCTCTTTCATGTTTGTTTTTCAACCATACTCTTGAATTATTTAAAGTATTCAAACACATCACTTTTGTTTCTTATAAAGTACACCCAGGTGTATCTAGTGCTATCATCAATAAATATAAGAAAGTAATATGCTCCACCAAGTGACTTAGTTTGCATTGGACCACATACATCAATATGCATTAGTTCAAGTATTTCACGTTTTCTTCTATTTTCGTGCACAAGAAATTCTTCCCTGTGTTGTCCTAGTGCACAACCTTCACATTCAAAAGTATTCACCCTTAATATTTGGAAGACCTTCTACCATCAATTTCTTTTGTAATAATATTAGGTCATTATGATTTAAGTGTCCATACCTTTGATGCCAAAGCTCTATATTTGACATGCCTGTTGATGCCAAAGCTTGATGCCCATTCTTCATAACATCCAACTTGTATAATCCTCCAACTCTCATTCCTTTTGCAACAACCTTGTAGTTGTCCTACATATCCTTTACCAAACAATGTAATTTCACAAATTCAACTTTTAAATGTTGATCTGTAATAGTAGAGACTGAAATTATATTCTTCTTTAATCCTGGAACATACACCACATTTTTTATTTTTATTTTCTTATCCATTAGGCATCATAACACTTATATCACCATATTCTTTAATTTCATGTGATCTATTATCTCCTAAATAGATGTGTCCACCATTATTAATCTCATGTTAAGTATCAAACTAATCTCTTTTGCATGACATATGGATTGATGCACCAGAATCTATAAACCAAGCATTATCATCATCAGTTTCTGGTGATAAGGCAGTATTGGACACAAACAATTTAAGTTTTCTAAAGTCATGACTAATTGCTTCATCTCTATTAATATAATTTCCTAAATGTTTTCTTCGTTTGAATTGATGAGACCTTCTTTTCATGCAATTCTTAGCAAAATGACGAAGTTTTCCACAATAATAACACACATTATCTCTACTAGATTTGGCATTTGTCCTTGGTAAAGGTGTACCTTGAAATGATTTTACATGTGGCTTTATGCCTTTATTTTTCTCCTGTTATTTGCCTTTGAAGGAATGCTTTCCTTTAGCCATCAATGTTAAATATGAACTAGGAGATTTTTGTTTAAGGCTTCTTTTCCACTCTTCTTCCTGCATAAGTATACCTGCCAACTCATCAAAAGTAGGAGCCTTCTCTCTAACTGAAAGGCCAGTGATACACATTTGATATTCATCAAGCATTCCATTTAATGTCACAGTAACCAAGTTTGTACTAGATATTAATTCACCAATGTCACCTAATTTATCCTTTAGATCTTTAATTCTAAAAATAAAATTACTGACACTTTCATTTTTTTCCATCTTAATTGAAAGAAGCTTAGTCTTTAAATACAATATTTGATTTGTAGTCTTCCTCTCATACAAATTTTTTAGTGTCCCATGTCTCCTTAGATGTTTTGCACTCTCTAATGTGTGGAATAATATTATCCTTAACAGAAATTGGCAAAAGCACATTCATCTTGTTTCCCCGTCGCTCCCAATCTTGAATTACAACATCTGTGGCTTGAAGGGACACTGGCTTGACTTAAGCTCAAGACACAATCATCCAAATATTATAGCCTTCCATTAAAATCTGCAACTTAAACTTCCATTTTGCATAGTTTTCACCATCTAACTTGTTAGACTCAGATAAATAAGACTCGGCTAATACATTTGCCATAATATTTAAACTTATAAAATAAATCAATCTAATCTCTCAAGCACAAAATTTTTAATTAAACTTCACATCCCACTTAATATCTCTCTTTTTTTTTTTTTCCTTTTCTCCTCCCTTAAATTTTTTTGAATACCAATATAACCTCTCTTTTTTAATTTTACCTCTCTTTTTTAATTTTTTATTGAACTTCACACTCCACTTAATAGGACTCTCTCCTCTGTTTTTTCTTTTCTCCTCCCTTAGTTTTTTTGTTTGGAACACAAATATAACCTTTCTCTTTTTTGAATACTTTTAAATATTTCGAAAAAAATAATATCGAAGAACCTTTTTCAAAGAAAAAACACTCCCAAAATAATGGTCGCGTATTGTTTGAATAATATTTTAATATGATAACATAAACAACTCTACGTGACTTCCTTTCAACTTTTGGATAAGAATTTTTATTTTTATTTTTAAGCTTTTAAATCACTGGTGAAATGGACTTTGAAGAGCTAATCTTAAAAACAAAAATATTAGCCTCACTGGCTACAACAGCGCCTTTTTGGGAATCAAAAATCTTCATCTAGATTTCATTGGCAACAAATGGCTCACTAACCAGCGCACTGCACAATCACAGCTGCTCCACCTGCAACAAAATTCTCAAAAGACACCTCTGCAACACTTCACAGCGTTCCCAAAAGACATCTCAGATGGCACAAAATCATCTGATTAATTTAGTTTTGCACCAAAATCATACTTCACCAAAAACACCATAAATAATTCATCGCAAAACCAGCAAATCAATATATCATATGTTAAATCTAAACAATTATATCTCTTAAACTTTTGGCAGCCTGCAGACTTTCATTTATTTACATGCTTGGGAAGCGGAACACACTAAACATTTGCTAATTTAAAGCAACTTCAAACGCTGCAAGATTCAAGGAAATAAAACTAACGCTTTTCCAGCTCTGCCCTGGCTTTCTTGAATACCATTTTCCACAAACCACTATTCCACACCGTTTCTGAACACTCGAACGAGCATCGAAACCAGTCCTCTGCACCAGACGGTTCTTACAAGCAGGGAGACTGCAACTTCAGAGCGAGCAACGGGTTCTTAACCACAAGCAGATGGACTGCAACTTTACAGCAGCAAAAAACTCGCACACACTCCTTAGTCCAGATCGCCCTTTCACACAGCGTTTTCTCTGAGACTTTTTTTTTTTCAACACCTCTCAGCACACTGATCTCTCAAGCAGCGATCTCTCACTCTAAGTCTGATTTCTCACAAACAGGAACCTTACTTTCTCAGCAATCAACCTCACCTCGCTCTGATACCAAATCAGAGAACGCACACACTTTATTGAACACAAAAGAACTATATGTTCAACAAAATATTATTTAGCTAAATTTAACAGTTACACTGATCAATCACTAGAAAACCATGGTGAGACATGAAACAGTTCGTAGAGGTTAATATACACTTGTAATTCTGTCAATGGATCATGAACGGACTACACTATATGATATCCTCCTGTATACAAAAATTCAGCAGAAGTAAGTACAATATTTCTGGATCCCCTATAATTTTGAGATCCTCACTATTTCAGCAGAAGTAAGTACAATATTTCTGGATCCCCTATAATTTTGAGATCCTCACTATTTCAGCAGAAGTAAGTAAAATATTTCTGGATCCTCACTATTTCACCCAAAAAACCAGCTCCTCTCAGCAGAACCAGAGCAAAAGTTCCTCTGTCAGTTGCTGCTCCATTTTCATGGCTCTTTCATCTGATAAAATTGACAACCTACAAAGAGGGCAGGCGGCCTGCTGGCCATAATCCATCCATCTATCAATGCAAGATTTGTGAAATATATGAGAGCAACGCAGCTTACGAATCTGATCCACTTCTCCAACAATTCTACACAAGCAAACAGGGCACTCTGTAACGTTACCAAATGTGCCAGGGCATCTGCTGGTTTCACTGTCAAGTTCTGCAATCAGTATGAGACGAGCAAGGTGGGAGCCCAGGCCAAGGCTGGTCTCCATGGCTTCAGGCTTAGAGCTGTTGATACCCACAATTTGCAGAAGGCTGTCAAACATTCGCTTAATGGAAGCCACAGAGACGCCCGCCATGATTATCACTGTAACGAGCAATCCTGAATTCGATGACACGTCTGAGAGGCTTGAAATCCCCATGGCTTCTCGGAGACACAAACGCTGAAATGAAATGAGATATGAAACGTCCTTTGCGCGCCTTCATTTTATATATACTGAAACTCCAGAAACATCGATAGGCGGTGACCTTGACACGTATCTGATTCCCCTGGCCTCCAGTCTTTATCCAACCAAGAAGCAACACATAGGGTTTCAGTGACGCATAACTGTATAATCGCTGGCGTGTCCATCCTCCGCCTTGCAATTTGGATGGTGGGTTTTCAAATTGCAGCGAAGTGCCAAAATCAAATCTGCCAGGGTTTGCAGATTTGATGGCAACCTGGCATGTCATTAGTGGCGTGCAATAAGGAGCGAGTGCAAATTGAGGGGGTAATTTGTTCGTGGCATATATTCAAAATTCTGGTATCTTTCAAACAAGAATTAAACATCATGATTTATGGGATTTGGCTTTGCTCGGGATTTGACTAAATATTCTAATTTTTTAATTCAATTTGATTTAGTGAATTTATGTTTTTGTTCGTTGGGATAATAGATTTATCTATATAATTATTTGAATATTAAAATTTATAATAGAATATAGTCTATTTTTTTATATCTGAAATTATAATTTTTTAAACATATTATTCATTACGGTGTATTAAAATTATAAATAAAAATATTGATCGATGATATTCAAATTATAGTTTA
>APFE031262958.1:0-22169 GCA_000404065.3 Pinus taeda | reverse complement strand
GGGAAACTGGTCCCGTTATCCCCAGTCGGACCCGCTATACCAAACGGATAAGGAGCTACCAACCAAGGTCCGGACCGGGTGGGTATCCCCCTTGTTGTCGACCCGATTTTCGGGGCTTCAACAGGTTCTTAGTCATTAAAAGAACCTTTCCACTCTTAGTCGCTAAAAGAACCTTTCCATTACCATTTGCCCATTTTAGCTTTGTCTTGTACTTTATGTTTTTATATGCTACATACACACTATTTGTATCTACAAAATATAATTTTTATACCATTAATAAAAATGCAGTTTTTTATAGGAAAAGAAAAAATCGATTGCATATATTCAATTAGTTGCTGTGTTCTTTGGCTATTTCAATGCATGTCAACATTGGAATCACCAATAATAATCAAGATATAATCTCCATGAAGAATGTTTAATTTAGCTATTGATATTGTTTCAATGATTGTAAAGACAATACTAAAAGGAGCACCATATATATTCATTGTGAAAATTGGTAGTATTACATAGATTTGTGACATTACAAGCTCAACTTTTGCTGCAAAAGTTTATTGTTTCAAATATGTTTATGTGCTTTTTATGCAAGTAAGAACACCATGAATAGAGTATGATGATTACAGATTGAAGTCAGGAAACTTATGTTCATTATATAAGCAAGTTGTGTGTGTCTCTTGCAAGCAAATAACCATATTATTCATAATGTCTCCATCTTCTTGAATATCATCAAGATTCGCACACAAGTTATGCATGTTCATGGAGACAAATGTAAGTGCATTGGTATATGCAAAATAGTTACAAACAAGATCAAAGTTCCACGATGCATTTTTAATCAAGCGTTTTATTTATGTGTCTATTTTTTTGCTAACATGGAAAGTTTCATGTGTTAATTTTTTAAGCAAGAACAATGAATCCATGGTTTTCACTCGTGAAAGAGCTGTGTACGCTAGACAATGTGTTCTAATGCTACTTGGGTCAAATGCAAGTCTTTCTAAATTCAAGCCTTGTGCTCTATATATTGCCCTAGCGCAAGCTAGTCGCATTGGAAATTATCTTCGTTTTCTACAATGACTTTTGCTTCTAGATGACGATAATAGCTCTGCGAGATGAAACATTAGTTTCCATGATTTTTCAATATATGTACCATATAATTATTAGATATTTTTTCTTTGTAATTTTCTGAAAGATGAGTAAAAAAATTCTATCCAAAGTACATCTTGTCCATTTTCTCCATTTGAAGAACAAGGTTTTTAAAATCCCATCAATGCCATTAACAAGGTCATCTTCAATGTCATAGTTTCCAGCATATAACTCAATGAGAAAATATATTTTTACTAGTATTTTTGTTGGCAATACCATTGTTTTCCATAAGATATAAAGTTTGTTTAAACTCTTTCAACATTTTCAAATGCTTGAAAGACTATTAACTATGTATCCACATGTGACAATAATTTTACATTGTGTCTCTACATATCTTTATTTTTGTATAATATATATGGAAAAACTAGATCAATTGGTGGTGCCCTATAACAATGATGATTGATGAATTCTATGTCAACATATAACTAGGCATTTAATCTCATTTTGTTCAAATTTGAAACAAAATCTGTCTTTTTGACACATTGTAATATGCAAAACATAGCATTTTACTTTGTCTTTCCAAAATCTATATGGCACCCTCAAGTTGTTCAACATCAGGTGTTCAAAAATCAGAGAGTCTTTGACAAGTTGGGCCTGATACATGTCACCATACATTATCAAATCAACATTTCCAAAGTAATTAAGGGGGGTATGTTTTATTTCATGTAATCATTTATCAAGATGGTACAAAAATGTACATGCAATAAGAGAAACCTCACAACTAAGCACAACAAGAAGATGTTCAAAGTGTTTGGACAATGTATCCATGTTTTCCTTGCTTAAAGGAAAGTATTCGGATTTTTTAAAAGGCATGGAAAAGGTAGAGTGAAATGTGACACCACCAACATTGAAAGTTGCTTTTCCTATATAAGTTGTCACGACTCCCTTTAATGTAAGTGGATCATATCCAATTCTATTATTGTACATGCACACAAGAGATTGGAATATTGTGCTTGTAATGAATGTCTTTCTAGTGCCTTAAAAGATATTTTGGTTCTAAGGGAGCTCATTTTTTCATAGTCAAGATATATTTTACTATTGCTTACTGTTCTTTATTCAATTGTCTTCTTATGCTATAAAATTTTTCATCCTCTAGTATATTTGGTTGTTTTACAATATGATAAGGTTGATTAATTAATGTTTTTATGTGTTTCATTTTATGAAAATAGTGGAGGTTAGTATCAATATTATACTCATCATATTCTTTATTTATGCTCAAGAAGAGGTCATTGGAAATTGAATTGCTTTCTTCCATCACATCTCTATTGAAATATCCACAATCATTTAGTTCAACAATGCTTGATGTGTCATAAAGGTGACCCCATGCTCTAGGAATTGTATAAGTGAACACTTGTTCATTTTTTCTTATGGTTTCTTTTAGGCTTAAATAGCCATTTATCCAACTAGAATACATATGTTTAAAAATAGATTCATCAAGTTGTGGGGGTCCTTATGTTCACTATATCTCATGAAACCTATGAAAAATAGCACATTACCATGTTTTAGTTTCTTGCGCACCTTTTTTTTATAGTTTTATGCAAACTCTACTAAACAAATGTGTTAAATAATTGAAAGTTTTTCAAATAAAAATCAATAATTGAAACAAAAAACCTATCCTATGAATCACCTGGTTCTTGTTGCAATTGTTTTGGTTGTTTGAGGATAAACACCTTTGATATTTGGGAGAAGTATTAATGAATATACAATTTATTGAACTCGTACACAAAGGAAGGGACAAAACAACATACACAACCTAGCGTGCAGACATTTGTTGCAAGTTTAAGAAATATTTTCCAAACTGGACGATTATTTGCACAATATCAAGGTTTGTTTTCTAATATTATTTTCGAATATGTTTAAAAGTTGTTTTCATGGTTTTATCAAGTTTTTTCATGTAATAACTACATTATTTGGCTATTGCATAAGAATCATGCACAAACTGAGCATTTTTGTTTCCATCCCACATTTTTGGAATATGATGACAAAAACTATTGGTCCGTATGTTAGTTGGTCTTCTTTTCATAAAAAATGTTGTTCATTTTATACTACATTTTATGGCATCAATGTATTCATGCTTAGACAAACCCAGATATCTCAAAAAGTTGTCAAACATATATGTGGCATGTTATAGCGTTTTGAAAATAAGTTTGACATATTTTTTCATTTTGTTATCTGCGAACTTAGTTGGCTCAAGTATATTTGTTTTTCTTATTAGAGGAATAGGAAAATTGAATCTACAATGAACTTTTTTTTCCTACAAGACTTTGTATGATGATGATGTTGAATATTTTAAGATCATTTGCAAGAATCCATCAATCACAAGACAAATATCTATCTGCAAAGTGCTCTATCTTAGCATTCATATTTTTTTCCATAGACTGGTGCATTCTTTCTCCGTAGAAACACATGGTCATGTTGGCTTCCTCTGTTTTGGAATTTTGTTACAAAAAATTGGTCTTGCAATTCATAAAGATACTTCTTATCATGGGAAACTAGTTGTTGTAGGGCATCTATCCTATTATTGTAGTAATGTACTCATGTTACTGGATCATTTCTTAATAAGGTTTCAATCGTGTTTTCTGTTATCTCATTATTAGTAGAAGGGTTGCCTTTTGATCCGAAATGGGATATTAAATCAAGAAGAAAAGGTATTATAGACTCATGTGCAAAAAAATGCCTATATTACTTAGTGCAACGAATCAAAAATATTGCAAATAATATAGATAATCAATTAGTCAGCAAACATAACAGACACACATATCAACACAACAAATAATCAAGGAGTTCACCAGACTTCCTGGCTAAGTCTCCTGGTCCAGCTTTCATTATCGACCTCTATATTAAGTCTTCGAGAACAGATTATTACAAGAGTGAGCTCAAAAACAGAATCTCAACCAACAGTGACATCAAAGAGGGATCTGCTAAAAAACCTCGAGTCTAAAAGAGTGCATAGACTCTCCCTTCGTCCTGTTCCTCTATTCAATCTGCCTCATTCTGACCAACTTGCTGTCTTTCTGTGACTATCTTCAACTGAATTCTTTGACCATCTCTCTCCTCAACTGTCATGGGATGGATCTTTTTAAACCTATCGACGTTGACTGTTCAACTCCATTCTCGGGCTTTCTGTTGTCCGTTCAAATCCATGTTGAGCATTAAACAATCATTGCAAAACGCTCTAAGGTATGGTGGTCACCTGTTTTCAAACAGAAAGGACCAGCATGGGTGAAAATATCAAAGAATTGCTTCTCTATTTACACAGAGAAATACACAGGAAATACTCTAAAAACAATGGAAAATCTGACCAATCCAGACTTCAAAAGATATAAAGTCCGCCTTATAATCCTATCGGGTCTATCTTTTATCGCTCTCGCAAGTCGTATATCGCTTAGTCCCTTTGCATTGTGATTATCTGATCTCCGATTCCTGATTTCTCTGATCAGCCTCATCGGCTATCGGCACATTGGCGGTATTGCTGCTTCAACATTCCTTTGCTCTATTACACTCCCGATCCTTGATCTTCGATCACCCCAATCGTTCTGATCGCCGATTTCAATCGCAACCGTCCATTCCTTTTCGGATCCAATGGCTATCAATGAATCGCTGATCACATAGTCTTAAGTCTACAGGTTCCATCCTTGTCCCTTGGTTCTTTGCGATGCGATAATGTGGCCATCGAATATCGCTTAAGTCTGCACCTGTGTTAAGTCCACCTCTTAGAGAATTGCAGTGTGATATGTTTCTGTTCATGTCCACCGTTGATCTGCGTGCTTGATCAACAACTCACGTTGTATCGCTGATCGCAGTCGCATTTCCCTTAGGGCTGCCTCCAATATACTCTGTTGGCCTCTCCCGATTTGATATCCCAATTTAATCTGGGCCGTCAATCTGTCTGATCCAATGGCTCCTGTGAAATATTACTTCAACCTCTGCTTAGCTCTTCTTTTCGCCATTCTTAGTGTTTTTCTCTGCGATAATGTTTTCTGATAGTTATTACATATGAAGACTTAGACTTAGAGGTTTTAATACAAGATCCATTTTGGATCACGCCTTCCCACTTAAAAGCTTTTGGACCACCAAAAGTTGGTTTTAGCATTCGAGCAAGTGAGGATACTGCTCCCTTACCTATCTAATCTCTATACATCATGCCTTGCTTGGATTTAAACCTTTGAGTCCTACTCTTAGGTACTCAACATCCCCTTGACGCGTAGTTCTTACCTTCTTGTCCAGAACTGTGTCCTCCTGTAACTCATTGAGATACTTAGGCAACAAATCCCCATTAGAAGGCAACTGACTTTTCTCTTCAGGATCTTCAATCAATGAAGGTTCATACAATCTCAAGTTTTCTGCATTAATGACTGAATATATCTGCATATAAGTTGGAAAATCAAGGCGAAAAGAATTTTCACCAATTTTATCAAGTATCTTGAAAGGTCCATACCTTATTGGTTTTAGCTTCTTACCTCCCCCCCTGCATTCTGTCTTTGCTGATGTACAACCAGACTTGATCACCAACTTGGAAACTATGCTCAACTCGATGCTTACCATGTCTTGCCTTGTACTTGGCTTGAATTCTTTCCAACTGTTCCTATATTGCCTGGTGAATTTCTTGGATTTGTTCAATGAACTTGGTTGCTTTGTCCACATCACTGCGTCCATCAACTACTATATCTTTACCAAAGACAAGATCCAAGGGATATTTTGGTATAAAATCAAAATAAGTCTCAAAAGGAGATCTCTAAGTAGAAGAATGCTTGGCACGGTTGTAAGCATGCTGCACATAACACAAATGCTCATCCCAAAGCTTGGGATGCTTGCTACAATAACCTCTGAGCAACTGGATCATTGTCCTGTTGACCACTTCTGTCTAACCATCTATTTATGGATGAAATGTTGTACTCTTCTTCAACCTGGTGTCCATCAACTCCCATAGATTTGACCAAAACTTCCCGACAAATTGAGAATATCGATCAGATACAATAGAAGTGGGTAATCCAAAATGAACCTATACATTCTGAAAGAACAACTTGGCTGTTTGTTTAGCTGTAACCTGCTTGTTACATGGTATTAAAATACACATTTTACTGAACCTATCCACAACAACATACAAATAATCATGACCTTTCCTAGATTTTGGCAATCCCCCAACAAAATCCATGGAAACACTTTCCCAAGGATGAGAAGGAATTGGAAGTGGAGTGTACAAGCCTAATTTTCTATTATTGGGCTTTCTTGTAGCACACATAGTACACCCTTTAATATATCTGGAAACTGTCTCATGCATTCTTGGCCAATAACAGAACCTTTGCAATTGTGCAACTGTTTTACTTAAATCAAAATGACTTGATATGAGAGAAGAATGTGCTTCTTGGATTATGTTAACTCTTTCAGTTTGTGGAATGCATAACTTTCCCAAATGATATAAGATTTGGTCCTTTACATAATAATCCAATTCTTCTACTTGCTTGCCATGACTTAAAGTTGCATATATATCTTGAGCATATTGTTAAATGTAACTTTCATGCATTATTGAGTTATGCGCAAGTATAGTAGATGCATTTATGGTTGGTCTTGATAACATGTCTGCAACCTTATTGTGTATGCCCTTCTTATATATGATGACAAGATGAAATTGTTGTAGAAAACTCATCCACCTATAATGTCTTGATTGCTGCAATTTAGTTTGTGAGTGCAAATATTGAAGTGGTTGATGATCTGTATGTATGATTGTTTCTTTACCCATTAGGTACTATTTCCACTTTTTCACACTTTGTACTAATGCATACAATTCTTTATCATATCTAGGATAATTAACTATTGCAAAAGTAAATGTCCCAGAATGATAACATATGGGTTTTTCGTGTTGTATCAACACTGCTCCCATGGCATAGTCACTGGCATCGGTCTCACTCTCAAATGGATGTTGAAGATCTAGCATTGCTAGTATTGGTGTTGTACTGATTTTATCTTTTAAGGTGTCGAAGGATTTCTGATGTTTTCCTCCCCACTTAAACACATGTTTCAATCCTGTTAAAGCATGTAATGGAGTTGCAATCAAAGAAAAGTTAGCAATAAACTTTCTCTAGTATTGTGCTACACCTAGGAAACTCCTAATCTCTGTAGCAGTTTTGGGTTTAGACCAGTGCACAATGACTTCAACCTTAGAGGGATCTATCTTCAATTCACCACCCCCTACAATATAACCCAAATAATTTAAAGATGTTCTGCCAAATTCACATTTTGACAGTTTTACATAGAGATTTTTTCTTTTTAAAACATCTAAAGTCTGCTTCACATGCTTTACATGGTCTTCCCATGTCTTACTAAAAACAAGAATGTCATCTAAATAAACAATTACAAATTCATCAACAAATGGTCTCAGTACATCATTCATAGCTCTCATAAATGTAGCAGGAGCATTAGTTAAGCCAAAAGGCATAACCAACCATTCATAAAGTCCTTGCTTTGTCTTGAAAGCAGTATTCCATGCATCTTGTTCTACAAATCTGACCTGATGATAACCATTTCACAAGTCTAACTTGGAAACGTAAACTGCTTCTTTTAATTGATCTAGTAAATCATCAATACGAGGAAGAGGATAACGATTCTTGACCGTTATTTTATTTAGTGCTCTATAATCAATGCACATTCTCCACTAACCATCTTTCTTTCTCACCAGCATGATTGGAGATCCACATGGTGATGTGCTTGGTTGTATAAACCCTTTATCGAGCAACTCATGTACCTGCTTCTTTATCTCTGCATTCTCTAAAGCTGACAACCTGTACATTCTAATGTTAGGTAATGGAGCATCTTGCTACAAATAAATATCATGTACTATTTCTCACTTGGGTGGCAGACCTTTTGGTTCTGGAAATAGAACATCATACTCTAAAACAACTTTAAATAAATCAGCTTCCTTTTTAGAATCACATCCTTCAAATGCATTGGATTTTTCAGGATTCTTTGCCTTTACAACCATTAGTAAAAACCACTTACTTGAATTCACAATTCTTTTCATCTGTCCTGAATTTATGAGAGAATAATTACCTTTGAGTTTATGAGCTCTTACAATATATTCTATTCCATCTTTAGTGACTTTATACTTATTCTCAACTCTATAGAAAATATCTTTCTTATCATACAAGTATGGACTTCCCAAAACAATACCACATATATCCAATGAAACTATATCTAACTCAACCTCATCTACAAATGTTGATCCAATAGCAACCCTAAGTTTACATTGTCTTGTTACTTGTAGCTTTGTTTTATCACACACCCAACCTAATGGATATGGCTTCTCATGAGGTTTTGTTTGTAATTCCAACTTCTTTACAATTGTTTCAGAAATCAAATTTACTTGTGGTCCACTATCAAATAAAGTATCAATCTTATTGTGCAAAATTACTTGTGGATGCTTCAGAATCTTTACCTTTAATACCTGTGGCTATAACTGTTGTTTCATCGCCTGAATCTGATCCCAAGTCCCGCTGAATAACAACAACATTCTTTCTCTTCTTTCCACTGAACTTCTTAGGTTTCCGTTCTGGATGCAAAAACTAGCAGTGCACCTCATCGTGTCCTTCTTTCTTGCAATGAGTGCATGAAGGTTTATCCTTCTTTACAGTGTTTGCTTTCCTCTCCTTCCATTCCAGTTTCTTCTTTTCCTTGCTCTTACTTACAGAATATTTAGATGATTTCCCAACCTCTGGGTTTACATTCTTACCTGTAGCTTCTAGATGTGTGGCTTGAACTAATACATCATCTAAACTACTAGGATTAAACATGAGAATAGTATGCTTTAAATAGATATGAAGACCACCTATATACTTCAATAAAGTCTCAGGTGAATCTAATGATATACCTAGAGTTAAAGCTCTCTTTCTGAATTCTTGAGTATAACTTTGTACACTTTGACCCTTCAACTGGCGAAGAGTTTGCCAACTCATCATTGCCTGTTGCATGTAAGATAAAGGATAGAATTTCTTTTTGATGGCAAAAACAAATTCATTCTAGGTAGAAATGATTTTACCATGTTTTTGCAGATTAGCTTGTGTCTTTCCTTCCCACCATGCTAGTGCAATTCCTCCAAGTCGAAGGCTAGCCAGCTGAATCTTCTTCCTTTTTGAATCAACATTCTGTACCCTGCAATATACATCAATTTGTCTTATCCAATTATCTAGTTTTTCTGCATTGAGGTCTCCATCATAAATTTGTAAATCAAACTTCACATCTAATTTGATTAAGGAAGTTTTCTTCTTCTTCTTAGAAGAGCTAGTGTTATGCAAAGAAGATGACGAGGATGACGAAGGTTATGATGGAGGAGATGGTGGAGGAGGCATTCCTCCTTTTCCTTTGCCTTCTGGAGGAGCAACTAGAAAAGGTTCCTCTTCTCCTTTGTCTGGTTTGGGTGTTGCAGTGCTTTCACCTTGACCCTTCTTAAACTCTAGATACGTCTCTTCCACCATAGCTCAGATTGTCATAAAACTTTCTATAAATTGAGATTCTAATCCCAATGGAGCTTCCTTTGCCATTCTCCTCTAAGGATAGACTCTTCTAATCTCTGGATTAGCCTCAATAAGTTCTCCTTCTCCTAGTCTGAGCTTTAATCTAGTTAGCATTCAAAATCCAGCACAAGATTGTCTAACCTTAACAAAACGAAAACCAAATGCTCTGATACCACTTGATCCGAAATGGGATATTAAATCAAGAAGAAAAGGTATTACAGACTCATGTGCAGGAAAATGCCTATATTACTTAGTGAAATGGATCGAAAAGATTGCAAATAATATAGACAATTAATCAGTCAGCAAACATAATAGACACACACATCAACACAACAAATAATCAAGGAGTTCACCAGACTTCCTGGCTATGTCTCCTGGTCCAGCTTTTGGTGTCAACCTCTATATTAAGTCTTCGAGAATAGATTATTACAAGAGTGAGCTCAAGAACAGAGTCTCAACCAACAGTGACATCAAAGAGGGATCTGCTTGAAAACCTCAAGTCTAAAAGAGTGCATAGACTCTCCCTCTATCCTTTTCCTCTATTCAATCTGCCTCAATCTGACCGACTGACTGTCTTTCTGTGACTGTCTTCAACTAACTTCTCTGACCATCTCTCTCCTCAACTGTCATGGGATGGCTTTTTTTAAACCTATCGTTGTTGTCTATTCAGCTCCATTCTCAGGCTTTCTAGCTCTCGACCGCTGTCTGTTAAAATCCTTGTTGAGCGTTAAAAAATCATTGCAAAATTCTCTAAGGTGTGGTGGCAACCTGTTTTCAAATGGAAAGGACCAGCGCAAGTGAAAATATCAAAGAATCGCTTCTCTGTCTACACAAAGAAATACACAGGAAATACTCTAAAAACAGTGGAAAATCTGACCAAGCCGGACTTCAAAAGATATAAAGTCTGCCCTATAATCCTCTTGGGTATGTCTTTTATCGTTGTCACAAGTCGCATATCGCTTAGTCCCTTTGCATTGCGATTCTCCAATCTCTGATCCTTGATTGCTCCAATCGGCCTCATCGGCTATCGGTGCATCAACGATATCACTACTTTAGTAGTCCTTTGCTCTGTTGCGCTCCCAATCCCCGATCTCCAATCAGCCTGATCGTTCCAATCGCTGAATTCAATCGCAACCGTTCATTCCTTTCTAGATCCAACAACTGTCAATGAAGCGCTCATTGCATAATCTTAATTCTACGGGTTCCATCCTTATCCCTTGGTTCTTTGCAATGTGATAATGCAACCATTACATATCGCTTAAGCCTGCAACCTGTGTTAAGTCCTCCTCTTAGATAATTGCGATGTGATATGTTTTCGTTCATGTCCATCGTTGATCTGTGCGCTTGATCAACGACTCACATTGTATCGCTGATCGCAGTCACATTTCCCTTAGGGCTGCCTCCAATATACTCCGCTAGCCTCTCCCACTGTGATATCCTGATTTAATCTGGGCCATCGATCTGTCTGATCTGACGGCTCCTGTGCAATGTTACTTCAACCTCCACTTAGCTCTGTTTTCCACCATTCTTAGTGTTTTTCTCTGCGATAATGTTTTCTGATAGTTAATACATATGAA
This sequence comes from Pinus taeda, assembly GCA_000404065.3. Taxonomy (NCBI): domain Eukaryota; kingdom Viridiplantae; phylum Streptophyta; class Pinopsida; order Pinales; family Pinaceae; genus Pinus; species Pinus taeda. Next base: position 10,948 of record APFE031262958.1, on the reverse strand, counting down.
GACTTAGACTTAGAGGTTTTAATACAAGATCCATTTTCTTTGATTTATACTTTCTGTTCCTATCATGATCTGTAACTGATTTTGATTTTATGTTCATGTTTTGATTGTTTGCCTCAGTCTTGTTTCTCAGAAACTTTTCTATTATTCAAAGGGAATTTTTTTTGTGCTCCATACAATTGCTAAATTTTTAAAGCATTTATGTACTATTCATAAATATATTGTCACTATCTTCCAATGGTTCAAAATAATATTGTGCCAAAATTTTTTAATACTGAATAACATTAAACGTGACCGACTTGGACTTACCTGAATTGAATCAAGTCAAAATTCCTCCTTTGTCTATAGATCACACACAAATGCATTATTGTAAAACATAAGCCATCCATATAAAAACAAAAATACCACTTTCTATGTCTCCTTTTTCAAATGGGAGTGCCAAAAGAAAAATATAACACTCATAATCCAAAATTCTTATTTCTTTTCTTGGTATGTTAACTTTGATATATTTGTCAATGAATTTGAATGCAAAAGGATCACCTTGTAAAATTACGTTTGAGAAAGTTTGGGCCATAATATGACTCAAATAATACACATCATATTCATGTTGTGTTAGATGACAAATGCATTGAAATGAGCTCTCATCCCAAACACCCTTGAAATGTTGCATTAATTGAAGTTCTTGTGATAGCATCTTGGCTTCTATTATGCCCATTGTTGTTCAATGAATGCATGGCACAAAGCATCTACATTGCCTCTATCAATATCTACATTTTCTTTTTTGCAGAAGAGTGGCTCAAAATGTCTAGCAAGGGGATTGTCATCATGAAATAATATGTCATATGTGTGCATGCCTATAGATGAATTGAAATGCAAGTATGACCTATTTTGTGTGTTTAAAAAAATTATTATTGGTATGTTGAGCCACTTTGACAGCCAATGTATGCAAAAAATGTCTCCCCAAAGCCCCCTCTCATTTGGTGGCCTCTCAAGTGAAGTAGAATGTGACATACATTGAAGACAAACCTCAATATCATCGACATTATGCATTTCCATCATTGAATATGTATTTTAATTCATTTCTATAAGATACTAACGCTTCATTGTAATTATTTTGCAAACAAAATCTGAAATGTTGTATTGTCCCTTATCTCAATTTTATAGAAGTATCTATTATGCAAAAGCTTTCGCAAAAAATCAAATAACCAATCTCCAAATTTAAAACTAAAGTTGCTTATGCAAGTCAAATGTGTTTTTCTAAAACAACATTAATATCAAGTTCTCCGTGCACACCAAATTTGTTTACTTCAACCATATGCTTATCTCCATATTCTTGTTTGTTTTGTGACTCAAGCACATCCATTTCTTGTCTTTTTCTTTTTGATATCTACATATTATAGTTTTATAAAAATAGACAAAAAAAAAAATAGGAACATGGTTTTTTTTTTTTTTTTTTTTTTTTTTTTTTTTTTTCTATGTATCGACAAAAATAATTTCTATTACTTCCATTTACATGTTGCTAAAATGTGCATACCTTGTATCAAATGGAAATTGTCTAGATTTGCAATGACTCCAAGAAAGTTGGACAAGTTCCACCTTAGATCGAGATGATTTGTTCCCTTGCAAATCAACAAAGAATCCAATCAAAATAAGTAAATATATTAGTGTTTCAACATTCTAAGAATCCAAATATTATCTTCCTTTCTATAATGCAAAAAGAATTACTACAAACAATAAAAAAAAGTGATTGAATATCAACATATAAACCAATAGTGACAATGTAAAATTGCATATTGTTGAAAGGAATCTCATTTTTAAACTCAAATTTAGTGGTTCATTATATAAATAATATCAATCAAATAAACCAGTGTATGAATTTCTAATATTCTATTAACAAGACAACTTACATTTTCTCAATTTTAACACTTAAGCATGTTTTTCATATAGCGAAACAAAATTTAGATTGGATACATATCCAAAATAACTTAGACTAAACCATTTAAAAGAAAATAAAAATCATTTCTCCTATAAATTTTCCAATGAAACAATCTACATATGTTGATTTGAATTGCATGGGTGTAGAAGAAAGTTGTGCTCCTTGTTCCGCACACCCTTTCTTCAGCACAAGAGCTATGAGACAGGGATTTCTATGTCATTTACCAGAAATTTTCACATCTTTCCATGGAACTGCATGTAAGAACTTACACCTTAGTAGTAAGACATCAAGGCACAATTAACATGAAGTGAGAGACAGGAAAGCCATACGATAAATTGAAAAATTGATGTCACACAATGAGATTTTTATAGTATGTTCCTGAAGATCGCATTGTAAGTATCCTGCTTCAAAAAATATCACCAAGTCTAATCTAATTACCTAAGAAGACATGAATTTCTAGCATAAAATATTACACTCATCACCGTAGCTAAATTTTGTGCGGAGTTTAAGTCTATATGGAACAAAGACGTGCATAATTGAAATCTATGTGAAACTAAAGTGAGTGGGAACTGTAGAGATAAAAGGGTAAGTTCCAATGTTCTGCACAAGGTGAGCCCCAAAGGAAATATTGAATCTATAATTGTATTAGAAAAGTGACACAAATTTCTAGACTTGGGTGTAATGATTTCTCTACTTATAGAATTCATTTTTGTGTTATGTGCAGATAAATTAAGATGGCCTTGGCCTGGTAAATTGGGGAGTTAAACACTTGTAAAAGTGGTAAATAAAAGTGATAAATTTGAGAATTAGAGGGTGGCCTATCAATTATCAATTACTAGCCTTGGTACCTAGTAATTTCAATACTGAAAGGCAGACCGAGGGTTTTAACGCTTCGAAAAATCTTACCAAGTCTAATGAGCATAAGACATATATTAATGATGCAATTGTGAAAAAAAAACTTAATAATTCATACATTACTTTCAAGTTACTACCATTCATGCATTTCAAATTTATTTATGATTGTAGATAAACAAAAAGTAAACTGGCACTAATATACAAATGTATAGCTTGTGATTTAAAAATTTGTCAATTTAATTTTCCCTACTTCACAGGCATTATTCTTATTTTTAACACAACTTAAATTTCTCACCTCCAAATTTAATAAATATAAAAAATATTAAAACAAATAAAAATACAATAATTATTACTTGAAATTGCCTTAAATTGTATGATTAGGCAATGAAATACTAGGATTAGTCAACGTACAGTCTTGAATGAGACCCATGTGCCCTTCCCTCCTCAGTCTCGATTGCAGGACTTGGAAAAAAAGTTACTACCATTCATGCATTTCAAATTTATTTATGATTGTAGATAAACAAAAAGTAAACTGGTACTAATATACAAATGTATAGCTTGTGATTTAAAAATTTGTCAATTTAATTTTCCCTGCTTCATAGGCATTGTTCTTATTTTTAACACAACTTAAATTTCTCACCTCCAAATTTAATAAATATAAAAAATATTAAAACAAATAAAAATATATTAATTATTACTTGAAATTGCCTTAAATTGTATGATTAGGCAATGAAATACTAGGATTAGTCAACGTGCAGTCTTGAATGAGACCCATGTGCCCTTCCCTCCTCAGTCTCGAATGCAGGACTTGGAAAAAAAGTTACTACCATTCATGCATTTCAAATTTATTTATGATTGTAGATAAACAAAAAGTAAACTGGTACTAATATAAAAATGTATAGCTTGTGATTTAAAAATTTGTCAATTTAATTTTCCCTGCTTCACAGGCATTGTTCTAATTTTTAACACAACTTAAATTTCACACCTCCAAATCTAATAAATATAAAAAATATTAAAACAAATAAAAATACAATAATTATTACTTGAAATTGCCTTAAATTGTATGATTAGGCAATGAAATACTAGGATTAGTCAACGCACAGTCTTGAATGAGACCCATGTGCCCTTCCCTCCTCAGTCTCAAATGCAGGACTTGGAAAAAGCCCCTTCCCTCCTTGGTCTTGAATGCAAGACTTGGACAAAACCCCTTCCCACTAAGCATTTTGTTTAATTTTTCATTTTTTCATTTGAGTTATGTGGTTCGTTCTACACAGAGAAAATGAAACACAAGGTTGGTTTTAGATTTAGATACTCTTTGTTTTGTAAGTCTCCATGAGAAAAACACTTAGATAATGGGTTGTTTCCATCCTGCAATTCTTTCTTTAAAAATCTCAACTAACAAAGCATCCATATAGTGTATTCAACCTCCTAAATTGAATGATACATTATTGAGCCTTTGGTAAATCTTTGTATTTAATTTTATTTGGTTAAAGGGTCATTGTGGTGCTTGCCACTAGTGACAGTCAATAAACCACTTGGCTTGACCACTTAACTTAGACTGTGAATCCAGTTCATGGGTGATAAACTGCAATAAAGCCACAGTGTACCTGGCCTAAAAATGATCTTGCCAACCATTTTTAGATACACAAATAACAATAATTGTTTGTTCATATTTTGATTATGACTTATGACATGCTTTGTTATGTATTTGGCTGATGCATGACCATGTATATTTATGAACTGGTAACATCAATGATTGTAAAACTATCCGATAGCAGTCAACTAGCAAGCCCATTTCTCTTCGCATATGCCATACATTTGGACATGCCTTCTACCAATTTTAGACCTAGCAAGATTGTGGAACTGGGAAGACTTATGACTCTAGCTAAAGTTTGAGTAGAACAAAGGCATGTGTGGTTGTACATAGATATAAAGGTAGGTTCTACTTCTCTGCATAAGGTGGGACCAAAAGGAGATATTTAATTTATAATCATGTTGAGAAATCAGCCCAGATATTTAGACATGGGTATAACAATTTCTTTAGTCATAGATTAATTCCTTTTTGCACTACATGGAGAGACATGAAACTACTTCACGCATGAAAGACAAATATAGACCCAAAAATAGCTATACTTGACTATAAATTATAAATAATAATGTTGTTGTAAATAAATTAACAACTGCTCATAAATGATTATTTATCTTCTTTGTAACTAATAAAATAATGCAATTGTGGAAAAAAAGGTGATAGCTTTAGACAACAGTTTCAAGTTACTGCAATTTTGCATTTGAATAATTTTTTCCAGTCATATGCAAAGCCAAACCAAATTCTATGAAATATCTAATTCTTTTGTATGATTCAGACATATTCAAACAATCATGGACAAACATTTGATGTCACATTATTATTATTTTTTTGCATACTTTCAAGCTGATGGGAAACCAAATAGTCAAGAACTATTCTACTTTTTTCTAGATTCTCTTTGATTGCTAGCAACATAGCTTCATGTAAGTAATTTTATTTATATCAAATTTATTTATTTTCTTCACTTGTTTGTATTCTATTAAGTCTCTTACATAAGTCACTAAATTGTTGCTTCATACTTCATGCAAGTAGATATTTAAATAAACCAAATCCATGTAACTTGAAACACATAAACAAAGAAATGCATATTTGTTAAGCCAACCATATGCATGTAGCTTAAAATACAGAAACTAGGAGATGCATGTAAAAAGAGAAAAAACAAAGCACAAAAAATCGAGGAAAATATGATTCAAATTGAAACAGATTGAAAATAAATGCTTTCATAGACTTTAATCTCTATATCTTCGTCAAAATTTTTTACAACTCTACTTCATAACAAGTTCCACAACTCTTCTTATGATGTTAAATGAATAATGAGTTTTATAGCTCTTTTCAATATGTAACTCGAAACACGGGAACCAACAATTGCATCTAAATAGAGCAAAAAAAAACACAAAAAATCAGAAAAATATGATAAAACTTGAAACATAAAATAAAATAATGGGAAAAAAATTAATAGCTTCAAACAATATTTTTAAGTTACTGTCATTTTTCATTTGAATGTGCAAATCCAAAGTAAATGTTATCAAATCTCTAATTCTTTTTCATGATTCAGGCATACTCAAAAAATCATGGACAATCATTTGATGTCACATTATTGTTGTTTTTTTGCATAATTTCAAGTTATTGGGAACCAAATAGTCAAGAACTAATCTACATTTTTCAGATTATCTTTCACTGTTAACAACATAGTTTCATGTAAGTAATTATATGCATGTAAAATTTATTTATTTTCTTCACTTGGATGGATTATAATAAGCCTTTATTACAAGTGGAAATTAATGTGCAAAGCCAAAGTAAGTGTTATCAAATCTCTAATTATTTTGCGTGATTCAGGAATACTCAAAAAAATCATGGACAATCATTTGATGTCACATTATTGTTGTTTTTTTTGCATAATTTCAAGTTATTGGGAATCAAATAGTCAAGAACTAATCTACATTTTTCAGATTATCTTTGACTGCTAACAACATAGTTGCATGTAAGTAATTATATGCATGTAAAATTTATTTATTTTTTTCACTTGGCTGGATTATATTAAGTCTTTATCACAAGCAGCTAAATAATTGCTTCATATTTCGTGCAAGTAGATTGTTAAGCAAGCCAAATGCATGTAACACGAAACACATAAAAAAGCACATGCATATTATTAAGCGAACCAAATGCATGTAACTTGAAACACACAAACTAACAAAACCATGTAAACAAAGGAAAAAAAAGCACAAGAAAACCGGGAAAATATGATTCAATTTGAAACACATTGAAAATAAATGCTTTGCAAACAAAAAAACAAGGCACAAAAATCATAAAAATATGATGTACTTACCGTGATACTACAAATAAACACTAGAATTTGACCATCAATGTTGTTAAATGGCTACAATACAAAAAAAATTAATTAAATTTTGATGTTCACTCTTAGACTTCAACTCGAATGTCGCTTATGCTCTTCAATTTTTTATTTTTATTTTCAGTTTTAATTAACTTTTTCTTTGAACCTACCACTTTATCAAAGAACGATTTTTATCATCAATGTTCTTATTTTTTAATTAAATTTTCACTTGAAACAAGTTTAGTGACCATATTTTTTTATTAAGAACAACTTATATAATCCACCTTTTTCCCTCACCTTGTGTGAAGACCTCCACACATGCTTCCACTAGTTTTGGAACTAGATAGATCGTTGAACATGGGAGACTTAAGAACTCTAGGTAAACTTTGTGTGGACCTAAAGTTTGTGCGGAAGAAAGGAGATAAAATGATAGGTTGCACTGCTCTGCACAAGATGGCCCCGAAAGAAAATAATTATTTTATTATCATCTTGGGAAAGCAACCCAAATATTTAGACTTGCATTTAACGATTTCTCTAGTTGTAGAATTCCTTTTCGCATTACTTGGAGAGCAATGAAGCTACTTCGATGCATGGAAGACAAATATAGGGCCCAAAGTTTCTACACTTAGCTGTAAATAATAAAATATACAACTTTGTTGAGAATATACTTCTAGATATATCACATGAGATTGAATTATCAATATTTTGAACATTCTCATCCTGATGATGAATTGTGATATAGGTAATGTTCCCTCTGCAGACGAAGGCAACCCCTCTAGCCCTAGAGTGGGTCTAGTCACAGCAAGAAAAAACAACAACTAATTTCCTTAAACAGTCATTGTTGAAAGAGCCTACCTCAAACCGGTGTTCAATGGAGCTTTCATCGTACTGCTTCAGCTATTGTTTCCTTCTCCTCAATGAGCGATTCACCTGAAACAACACAATAAATCAACAGAACACATAACAGAGCACAACAATGATCTATTCACTTACAAAGTCAAGGAATCATAAGCTATCAAGTATATTTTACACATGACATAGGAAATCACCATTGGTTGTATTAAAATGAATAAAAGCAAAGCTTACAACCAAGCCTTGACATCGCAAGCTTCCTTGAAGGGTCTAGCCAGTATGTTTCTTCAAGCATTCACTCTCAAAAGGGTCTCCCAAGAGGCTAATAACTCTCTCTCTCTCACTCAAAAGCACTAGTACAAGGCTAAGGAAATCCACAACCAATTGCTAGACAGTCAATAATTCACACTGCAAACTATCAATCTCACACCAAAACTAGCTAATTTTCTCCAAACCAAAAACCAACTGATCATAGGAATGAGGAATGTTTTTATAAGAGGAAGAGCCTCCATAAATGAGGGAGAGGGAGCTTATCCTCAAGGGAGGTTTCTCAAAAGGCAGAACCACCATCCCAGAGGAGGAAAGGTGAACTTCTTTGACCCAACAACCAGTTCTAGAACCACCCAGGAGCATTCTGTTTGAACTAATTCGCCATATCTGGATCATCACGAGTCAAACATTGAGACTCAGAGATGACTTCGCGGGGAAAGAATGTATTCATAGCTATCATCGCAAGAAAGATATTGAGGACTTGCGATGAGCCCTAAAATCCGACCATCGCAGAGAACAGATGTACCCCTGTGACGACATCACGACATTCTAGTTCATTACAGAAAATCGTCGCAGGCAGAATGAGGTTTACTTGCGACGATCTGGAAATATGGGTAACAAGGGTCAATCTTCAGGATTAAAGAGCATTTTTTAATCTTCTTTGAATGATTGGGAAGATGTGGACACATTTGTTTTGAGGTATGACACAGAGAAGATGTCGCTCAGGGACTGATTTTATCCGAGATCAGGGGATACAGGGTCAATGACAAATTACTGTGTAACAAATGCCCCCTAAAGCATGAAGGCCGAGAGAGTGGGAGGGGTGAAATGCTTTATGAAACCATAACCGAACTGAAATACCATTGCTAAGAACCTGCAGGCACAAGTGCAACTGATATCTCTGACAGTGAAAGAAATACATGTAGTCGAGGCATGGGCATAGCCATCCAGTTGATAAGACCATATAAAAATAGAGGTATGGTCGCAGCCATCTAGAAAGACTCAAGCATGGTCATAGCCATCCAATCAAAGAGTCATGTATGTAATCACGAACCAATCCACGCAACCCGAACTTATGTAATGTTAGTCCGGGGTCTTGAATCCCAACCGGCCATGGTACAATGTCTAATATGAGAATAGATGTGCTGAAGTCAGACATACTATAAAATTGCTTGAGTATCGGCCATGGAAAATTTTAGGGGCGAATGTTCGCCCTTTGGAGAAATTAAGGGGTTTTAACTTTTTAGTGGGCGAATATTTTGTATCATAGTACATTTTTACAAATCACCTCAAATAGCCCACCTTATTTTAAGGGAGACGGTAAAAAAGGTAAATTTAGCCCTTGAAATTATGAGTTACAACCTTCCATTCGCCCATTTTCAAGAATAGGTTTTATTTAAGTGAATCCTATGGGCCAAAGGCCCAAATACCATATTTAGAAAAGAGGTATGGTAAATTAATAAAAATATAAATAAATGGGAGGTATGGTAAATAAATAAAACATTTTTTATATTTACTCCATAAGTCACCTTATATACATGCAAGGGTGTAAACAAATAAAAATAGAAGTAAAGTGGAGGTATGGTAAATAAATAAAATGTATTTTTATACTTACTCAAAAGGTATGGTAAATAAATAAAAATATAAATAAACTAGACGTATGGTAAATAAAAAAAACCTCTTTTTATATTTAGTCCAAAACCCTCGTTCTATTTATGAAGGCTCAAAAAAGAGGTTTAATTTAAGTGAATCCGATAGGCCAAATACCATATTTGTAAAACAGGTATAGTAAATAAATAAAACCTTTTTTTATATTTAGTCCATAACCCTCGTTCTATTTATGAGGGCTCAAAAAAATTTTTTAATTTAAGTGAATCCTATAGGCCAAATACCATATTTGTAAAATAGCTATGGTAAATTAATAAAAATATAAATAAACGAGAGGTATGGTAAACAAATAAGACATTTTTTTTATATTTACTACATAAGTCGCCTTATATTTATGAACACTCAAAAAATGCGTTATATTTAGGTGCAACCTATAGGAAAAATACTATGGGAGAAATACCATGGGCTAGATTATTATTAATACCATGAAAAAAACATTATTATCCCTAATATTAGTATTAATAAAAAAAAAAATGGCACATGGTATTGACCCATGTATTCACCTGGAATGTAGCCTATTTAAATGGGAGAATTAAACCAACATAGATCCATCTTTACTTTGGATCTACTAACCCACGAGAGGTATCAAATATCCTCATATGCAAACTAGCATAGAGTGAAAAAATATTTGATCCCTATCGGGGCTTGGTGGATCAAGAGTAAAAATGGATGTTGTAATTTAATGTATGTTAAAAAATTTAGCTTGGTTAAAATAAAAAATAAAATAAAAATCAACTATTAATTTTATTAATTTTTATACATTACTAATAGTAATTTTTAAGCTCCAGGTTTATGATAACCCATGGTATTGACCCATGGTATTCATGTGAGCATAGACTATTTAAAGGGGGAATTCTATCTTAGATCCATCTTAATTCTGGGTCTACCAAGTGCTCAGAGGGATAAATAGATTTCATCCCCCTAAGAGTGGTAGATGTGGAGTTAAGATGGATATAGGTTGGTTTTTATGATAATGAAGATATTAAATAGACTTAGGAAATTATATTGTAAAAACATGGTTAAAGCATAGACATTGGACAAGTATATTTGTATACTTCTGTTTTAAACTGAAATAAATCGAGGGCTAAAAGGAATGGATTGATTGCACTAGTCATCCTTCTATAACTTTCCAACATATGCTCGAGTAAACAGATTGTAATTTGGGTAATTTTTCTAATTGCAAACGGGAACATACTTGTGTATTGGCAGGGGGGTTACGAGGTCCCTAGAAGTGGAGTAAACATATTGTAATTTGGGTAATTTTTCTAATTGCAAACAGGAACATACTTGTGTATTGGAAGGGTGGTTATGAGGTCCCTAGAAGTGATGAATTTGAATTTTTCTTGGTTTTATATATAGCATTAGGTTTTTTCTCATGCTTTTTGTGAATGGCACGGGTGAATTTTATCTTACACCCACTAGGTTATCGATATGTAATTTCGGTAATTTTGAT
>APFE031262957.1:3100-22402 GCA_000404065.3 Pinus taeda | reverse complement strand
TAAGAAAGCACTAGCTGGTGACCAAGACCAAACAAGGAAGAAATTTGACCTTGTCAAGCTTCAAGTACAAGAAAGGGAAGAAGAGCTTGCCAAGCTTAAGAAGGAATTTCATCAAAGCAAAAGAAAGCATCATGAAGAAGTCATATCCATGACAAATCAATTGGATAAAGCAAAGAAAAAAGAAGATAACTTGTTAAGCCACCTTGAACAAAGGCACCAAAGCTTGAACAAACTTGAAGCAGAGATTGGTCAATACAAGGAAGAGGTCTCCTCCCTTAGATCACAACTAGAAGAAGCAAGGAAACAATCACAAGGAACTGAGAAGACAATGGAAGCATTAGTAATCATAGAAGGACAGGTTGATGAAGAAAAAAAAGAGAGAAACACCATGATATGCCAACTAAAAGCAGAGGATGAAGAAATATTCAAACTAAAATCCAACCTCAACCTTCTCAAGGCCGAAACTTGTAAAACTACAAGGATCATGGAGGAAATAGAGAGAATTCTAACTAAGGAAAATGAAGAAATCTTCAGAATGAAATTAGATATCATCTCCCTTAAAATAGAAGCAAATGAAGCAACTTGTATCAAGGAAGAGATTGAGAAACAACTTGCTAAGAAGAATAAAGACTGCAAAAGATTAGAAGAAGAAATTGTCTCCCTCAAGAAAAAGGTTGCAGGGATGGACAAATTTTTGAAGAGCTCTCAAGCCTTAGATGACATGCTTAGCCATCAAATATCTCCATTTGATAAATCAGGTCTCAGGTATGCAGCTGAATCCTAAAGCAAGAATGATAATGCTTCAAACAACAAGGATATGAGGAAGTTATAAAGAAATGTTGATTCTCCCAGTTTCAGCAAAGGTAAAGATAAGAGTCAAGGCGATAATGAAGGAAGTATTGTTCCAAGAAGAAATGTAGATGTTGTCAAGGATGCGAGAAGCAATAATTATCATCAAAGGATCTCAAGGCTGAAAGACTTCAGAAGTACATCAAGGAAATCTCCATCTCCCGAGTACCAAAGTTCATTTCTTGGTTATTGTTATGCTTGTACAAACTTTAGACACATGTCCCCGACAATCTTCGAGAAGCAATTTTGCAAGAAGAAGTCATGAAGTCTTATTCATGAACAACACAGAGTGCTTCAAGTGTCATAACAATGGACATATGGCACGTGGGTGTAACTTGACTTGGGAACCTACACAAGTTAGAACCAAGCCAGAGAAGAAAGTTACACAAGTATGGTGAAGAAAGAAAATACAATCCGAAAATCTCCTAAACTCTCCAACCAACAACACATGTTGTTGACTTGATGAAGGTATCCTTGATATTCCGAGTGTTTGATGATAGGTTCCTGCCAAAAGCATACAGTTATGGGAAGCTTATGTTGATTAGGCTTTCTTGCAGAAGTTATTCATGAATGGATCCTTATGAAATCCTTGATGAGCTATATTGATAATCATTCTTTGATAAGATCATTTCTCAATAGCACTCCATTGAAAAACATGATATCCTAACTATCCAATGGACTGTTCTTGAAGATGTTTTCCACTTGATCACTAAGCAGAAATTGGAGCAACAGAGAAGGCCATCTAAGGCTAATAAGGAAAATAACTATGTTGTTATTATTACAGATGTTGAATGCCTCGACTCAGGGATTTGATGTGAGAACAGGTAAATTATGGACACAAATAGAGGCAACCTTCAAACAAACAAATACATTTGGGAATGGAGCTTGAAGCAAGAGCAGTTGGAAACATCTAACAAAACTGAAGCATTGCAAAAAGATGCCAATCAGTAAAAAGAATTTAAAAGACAGTCACAGATTGGATACGAAAATCTGCTAGTGGAGATAACTTACAGAGACTTTTACAAGAACACAAGGAAAAGATGGCTCATCAAAAGGACTATAGGAAGGAGAATGTTGTGCAATAGAATACAACTCAGTAACTTAAGGAGAAGCACAAAGATACAAAGGAACTTGGATAGGAAGAAAGATAGCAATTTCAATGGCAACTTCTCCTAATTCAGATTATAAAGACTCCTTAATTCTGACTATCAAGACAACAAAATTCAGATTGCAGAAGCATAAAAACTTGGACTTGAACATTTGGTGTATTGCTATTTGGAGTCTATTTGGAAGCATTGAAATGGAGCATCTTTAAGCATTGTTGAAGCCATGATAAAGTATATTTTGAGACATAAAGAAGGGATAATGTGCTAGTTGATGATGAGGCAACAATACTTCTATCTTGAGTAAAAAGAAGAGCCCCACGACAGGGGGAGTAACATACCCATGAAGATCTACTATTCATAAAGAATAGAAGTAGTTTAATAGGGGGAGTCCTTGAGCACACTGTTTTCCATTGATGTCAAAGGGGGAGAGAATGTTGAAAGGAAAAGAATATTTCCATCAATGACAAAGGGGGATATTGTTAATCTAGGTTTTCATTGATGTCAATATGGAAGTGTTTGTGATGGAAAATTCTTGTGACATGTGAGGTTTCCCATTGATGCTCATTGATCTTAATACTGCTCATGGAGGATCCAAAGATTGAATACAGACATAATAGAAATAGTGGAACCAAGGAGGAAAGATATCAAATGCCATCAGAAGAGGAGAAAGAGTAAAGAGGAGAAGCCATGAAGCCAAAGAGTAAGAGGAAGATTTCGTGAGAAGCCATCAAGGAAGCAGGTTATCACATATGCCCAAGGGTAAGTGCTATCGACAGAACAAAGAGCAACAATGATATTGGAGGAGAAAAGAAGAAAACTCCGGAGAGGAGCCATATCGGAGGAAGTAATAAATCATGGGAACCCTTAAGACAATATATAATATCGACATAAATATTATCAATGGTTCTATTATATTAAGTTATGTAAACACTGCTCAAACCCTTGATTGTGATAAGAGTTACAAATTAGATGGTCCCATTACAACACACCCTAAAGAATATTGCATCCACATTGGAAGTTATGTATCACAAAGGAATGTCATTTAAATCCTCTAATTGTGATAATATTACAGACCCGCGAGACAATTACAATTCAACTTAATGAAATATCACATCATCAGTAATTGCAAGTTTCAAAGGGATGTCAAAACATTGATTGTGATATAATACGCGGACCCGATAGCTCCATAGAATATACCTTTATATAATATTGCATCCAGGTATCGGGGAAGTTACGCAAATCATAAGGGTTGTCACTACCGGACCGCCGATTACGATAGGACTTGTGAACCCCACCTTCAATTGTGATATTAGCTATGGACCCGACATATCTATTGACGATGGTTTAATATTATATCACATCCATTTCATCGGCAATATGAATATCGGCCATGTTACATCGGTGATGTTAAGATTTGCGATTGCGAGACCTCTGAAAGTTACAATTGTAATTAAGGTAGTGATGTGGCATGTGGGACCTCCCTGTGGGTATAGCCTCTCTTATATGGTTTTCGTGAATAAGCAAGTCTATGGATGAAAGACTCTTCAATATGTTTTAATATACAAGTCGGCCTCCTTCCAATAAACGTGTTTTTCCGATCATTGGTGAAACCCATATAAATATAAGTTAAGACATATCATTTATATCCATCGATTGTGTGCATTGATCATAGAACCGAACGACAGTTCACAACTCGTGAACATGAAGGAACAGTAGAAAGAAAGCCGAAGGTCAAGTGAGCGCAGAGGAAGTCGAAGGTTCAGCAGAAGACGAAAGTAAAAACATTCTGTTGACTGGGTTAATCATTGAATGTTCGGACTTATAATGAATTTTTAGAAGCATAGCCCATGACCTGTTAAAGAGATTGCATAAGATAGAGTTTCTTTATAATTGTGCACACAACCTGAAGCCGCGACAGTCATTCTTCTTAAGCAGTTGCTCCTGAAGCGTACTCCTGAAACAATCACCGTGACAGTTAGAACAAAGGATTGAAACAGAAAGTTGGTGTGTGCAGAGCTTAGTACAATTCATTGAAGGTACATTGAAGTCGTGAAGAGACTATTGAAGACCATGATGTGTTAGTCATCATGATGTGACTTGAAGCTTTTTCTTGGGTGTAATGAAGAGAAATGGTGACACCCTCTATGAGATAAGGTTGTCATTTATTTTATAGCATGGAGACTACAGTGAAACTGTAGATTGACACAATTCAGTGAAGAAGATTTTGGGAGTAGGGAATTACTATCAAACATATCTAGACAAAATATAGCTGTGGGTTGGAGCCCAAAGGGTTGGTGCCCTGAAGGTTGGAGCCTCGAACAAACAAGGTTGGTGCCTTGGAAAGTCCAAGTTGGTGCTTGGAAAATATAGGATTGGTGTCCTTGGAGTTGGTGCTCCTAAACTAAAGGTTGGTGCCATGGATAAGTTAGGGTTGGAGCCCTAGAGGATCAGAGTCCTTAATAAACTAGGTCAGAGCCTAAACCAAATACAGGGTTGGAGCCCTTGAGGTTGGTGCCTCAAAATTGACAAGGTTGGAGCCTTGGAAGTCAAAGTTGGTGCTTGGAAAATACAAGTTGGAGCTTGGGAGATTGAATATCGGTGTCTTCACCTAAGGTTGGAGCCCTACATATATTGTACCTGATTTATTGAAGAAATTAATAAAAGCATTTATTCTTATTGTTCATTTTGTGTTCTAAATATAAGTGATCTAATTGGTAAAAGTAACAATTGAAAAGAAATATTGATTCACCCCCTCTCAGTATTTCCAACATGAACAACCAGAGGGCTTTGAAACTCATGAGAAGAAGTCTCATGTATGCAGACTGAAGAAAGTCTTGCATGGGCTTAAGTAGGCACCAAGAACGTGGTATGGTCGAATAGATGGCTACTTGTAGAAAATGGGGTTTGTCAAGAGTGACGCGGATCTGAATCTCTACTATCTGGTTGTAAAGAGTGAGCCACTTATCTTAGTATTTATGTGGATGATCTCTTCCTGAAAGGATCATCCAGACTCATTGAAGACTGCAAGAAGAATCTAGCAACAGAGTTCGATATGAAGGATTTGGGACAAATGCATTATTTCCTAGGGTTGGAAGTTTGGAAGCAGAAAGGAGAAATCTTCCTTGGGCAAGGAAGGTATGCTACAGAAATCCAGAAAAGGTTCGGGATGGGAGACTATAGACTTATGGCTACGCCAATGATCACCAACTAGAAGAAGATTGATGCATCATAAGACAAGGACGTCGATCCCACCTTATACCGAAAGCTCATAGGGTCCCTGATGTATCTAGTCAATACCAGGCCAGATATTTGCTACACTGTCAAAACCCTTAGTCAGTTCATGGTGGAACCAAAGAGGGCTCATTGGGCAGCAGCCAAGCATGTTCTCAGGTATTTATAGGGAACCATTGATTATGGGCTCTCGTACAACAAGGGGAAGGATATCAGATTGAGTGGATTTACTGATGTATATTGGGCAGGAAGTTCAATGGATCGGAAAAGTACCTCTAATTATTGTTTCAACATTGGATCAGGAATAACCTCCTCGTGCAGTAGGAAACACAAATCTGTGGCTCTGAGCTCGTCTGAGGCAGAATATCTGGCAGCAAGCATAGCTTCGTGTGAGGCCATATGGCTTAGAAAATTGCTGGTAAACCTATTCAGAAGAAATATGGAGGCGACCAAGATCATGTGTGATAATCATAGTTGCATCAAACTCTCTGAGAATCTAGTATTTCATGATAGGTCAAAGCATATTGATATCCAGTGTCACTTTGTCAGAGATTGTGTCCAACAAGGAGTTGTACAGTTGAGCTACACTCGTACAGGGGAACAAGTGGCAGATATCCTCACCAAGGCCCTTGGAAATTCAAAACTTGAATACTTTAGGGAAAAGATGGGGATGGTAAAGAACTCCTTTTAGAAGTAGTGTGTTAGCAGCATGAATGAAGAGGGATTTGCAGTGCAGATATAGTGTTGGGATAAAGGAACATAACAACATAGATGCAAAGTAAGTTGTAGTGCAAATGCAGTGTTGGGAGAAAGGACCAACAGCAGCACAGATGTAGAGGAAGTTGCAGTGCAGATGCAGTGTTGGGAGAAATGACTAGTAGCAGCATGGATGCAAAGGGAGTTGTCATACAGATGCAGCAATGGTAGTAGCAGAGTCATGAGTAGTAGTACAGGAGGCAGTAGTGTAGAGGATGTTGGGCAGGAAGGCCTAGCATCAGCACAGGTACCAATGTCGGATGATCAGAGTAATACTCAGTGAGGAGTATTGCTAGAGCACAGTCCTCACTAAGAAGGAGTTTTGATTTGGGGTAGCATCGGATGTGCTCTAGCCATGAAATTTGGTGGAGAGGTTGGGGCACATAAGATCTCTAATACCAAAAAAGGGTTTGGCCAGATTCTAAACAGATTAGGAGATATTAAAATAATTAATATTTTTAATGGAGTCCCTAAGTCTAAACTTAGGGAAAATAAAATATTAATGTGTATTAATATGAATCTATGTTAGAATGGTCCAAAAGACATGGATCAAGCCACATCTAATCTTAGTCATTGATTAGGGACTTAATCTCGGCTGTTGAGATGTCAAAAGAAAAAGTATAAGAGGAGGCTTGGGGGGCACTTGGAGAACACACTGAGGGAGACCAGTCAGTTCAATTTTTAGAGCGGGGTTTGCTGAAAAATTGAACCAGTGGTCTAGAGAGCAGTCAGGAGGGAGCAAGTAAGAAACGGAGAGATGGGATATCATCACAGAAGAGGCAGACGCAAAGCCAGAGGAAGCCACGCAGAGGCAGCGAAGATTGCGCAGAGACAGAAGGGCCTATGTCATCCATGCAGAGGCTACATGAGTGACACAAAAGCCAAGAGAGGTTGCGCAGAGCCTCAGTAGGCTGATGCAAAGGGTTTCAGGCTGACACAGAGGGTTTTAAGCTATAGCAGAGGTTAATAGGGCCTAAGTTGAGTTTAGGAAAGTGCTGGAAGTTTGTCTATTTATGGGTAAGCAAGTTTGGCACCCTGTTGTACATGAAAATTGCTGAATAATAAAATCCTCCCTTACTGCACCGGTTTTCCCACATTGGATTTTTCTGGGGACATTAGTCCAAAATAACTATGTTAATGTGTGCATATGTTTGTTTCTTTATTACAATGTGGTATCTGCAACAGTATTTATTTTAATGTTTGTTGAAGTAATTTCATGAATAACTTATGATGAAATAAGTAGGAAAAGTAAATCAATTACTGCAGTGATAGAATGTTCACACCAATGCACTTATGCATGTTATGTGCACTAAGCTCCAAGTCTTCCCTAGTTTCCTCTCACCTTAGATGTTCCATGTACTCATCAATCTCTACATGGCCTTAGTTCTTGAGTCTAGCCTAGATGAGGAACTGATTGACGGGATCCTTTGCATTCTCACCATGACATCTAAATTGTTTTAGATCCATGCATATGAGACGTGTATGTTGCTAGCGAATGGGGCAAGCTGCTTGTAGTTATGGATCAACATCCAGACCTTTTATTTCTCCAACTCAGCATGCAGATTCATATTCTTTGCTAAGTGAAGCATGGTTTTGACCATGACAGGACCACCAATGCACTTATGCATGTTATGTGCACTCAGCTCCAAGTCTTCCCTGGTGGCCTCTCACCTTAGATGCTCCATGTACTCATCAATCTCTACATGGCCTTGGTTCTTGGGTCTAGCCTAGATGAGGGAAACGATTGACGAGATCCTGTGCATTCTCACTATGACATCAAACTATTTTAGAATCATGCATATGAGGCTTGTATGATTCTTATGAATGGGGCAAGATGCTCGTAGTTCTGGATCAACATACGGACCTCCAACTCATCTAGCGGCTTCATCTTCTTTTCTAAGTAAAGCGGGACCTCTTTTTAGTGCATTGTCCACACCTATACATGGGCGATGGTAGCATGCATGTTCTTTGGAGTTTGAGAAAACTATTTTCTCTACTATTGTAATACATGCACACAGACAACTTCTCTATGCACGGTGAAAATATGTCATAGAGCTTCTGCATGGTACTCTCAAGTGATGATACTTCATCAAGTATCGCTTCCCTCATCTCTCCCATTGCAAAAACTACACTCTACTCTCGAAGTCGTTCTGCCTCTTTCCTGGTAGCCTGTAAGTTCTTTGTCAGTTGTTCATTCTTGGCCAACATGAACTTAACAGTTGAGCTTGTTACTCCTACATAAGTAAAGTTGGCATCGACAAGGGTAGCCAGATGCTTCCTGATGTCTGGCACTATCACCCTTTCCTTCATGAATGTAGGTGCTTCCTGATGATATGGGAAGTGCTTCCTTCGGGCCTATATAATCGTCTTCAGCAACTCATCAAATGATAGATTGTACACGTCCATGACCGGATCATCATCAAGGAGAAAAAATTATCCTTGCTCGCTCGGGACTAGTTCTGACACTGGAGGTGACAAAGACTGAGAGATGACCTCTGGTGTTCTCAGCATGAGGTCAATATCTTCATTATGTGGCTCCTACTCCATCTCCATGTCTATCACTTCAATTAGTTGCTCAATATGCTGAGAAAGCTCTCGATCCTGCATCTGTTCACCCTCTTCTTTAGCTGTTGGTTGTTCCCATACATCAACATGCATGAGTGCTATTTGATTTGTCATCGCGCATTGCCTTTTTGGTTCTTCCTGCTTCTTCTTCTCTTCTCTTTCTCTACTCCTCAGCTCCTGTTCTTCCTTCAACTTATTCTTCATCTCCTCCAGCTTCAATTATGCTTCCTGCAACCTCTGCTTTTCCTTATTTCTTCGCTCTGCTCTCTTTCTCCACTACTCCCTCCTTTCCTCTGTTATCAAAGATTCTTTCTCCAAGAGAGTATCTTCCTTCATCTTGCAGCTTTTCTCTGCCTCTAGGTACTCAACATTCTTCCTCTTTCCCTTGTCCTGCATTGTATTGCTGCCTATTGTTGTTATTGTTGTTGCTTCCTGTGCTACTGGTGTCTACAAATCATCTTTCCAAGTCATTGCTATAATGACTAGTTCATTGATTCTGGAGGCATTATAACAGTACCTCCGGTTGAAGAAAATGTAATTAGGTTCGGTTTTCATGACATTGTAATTATTATGATTTTTGTAAAACAAGAAAATAAATTTATTATTCCTTGTTGCATGGGTTTCATGAGAAAGAGGTTTTATAGATGGTTCCCATTGAGAGCCTTAAGATTTATATTTAAGGTCAAAGAGTCAAAATCATGAATAAGGAGCTCTTTATGAACCTATGTAAAATGTATACAAGCTTGCAAAACAAGCACAAAGAATTCTGCAAGAAAAACGATAAGAAGAATGTCATATCGGCCTCAAATATATATACAAATGTCATGTCGGCTCATATAAAAGACACAACGGTTCACTTGTTAAATTTGGCTCAAAAATGGAGACATAACCATGATTTATACCCAGCTGGGGTATTTGCAAAAACTCAGTGAAGAACTTGGTTTGTCTGAGATTTTCGGAGGTCAGTTACAAGGTCTAAAATCCACATTACAGGAGTGCTAAACTTGGCAATAGCCTCTGCAACTTTGCATATATATCTCAAAAATATCGGTCAAGTTAAGAGGCACATAAATATCGGATGAAGAAGTACAATGTTTTTGGTTAGGAGCATTGAAGAATCTAGGGTGATTAGGTGTAGTGTGATTATTCTTGACTTGATAACAATTTGTGAAGCACTTTTACAATTATCTTAGCTTGATCTTCTTCTTATTATTAGTGTGGGTGTTTCATCAAACTGCTACCAACAACATAAAGACAAGAACACAAATGTTTTCTCTCTACCAAGGCCAAAACCTCTCTTCTCTTGAGAGGAAAACCCTTCGATAAGTTTTCTCTTATTGAATCTTCTTTCTTGATCAATGTCAAACCCTAGACGCTTGACTAGAAGATCCTCCAAGCACAAGTCAAGTCATTTTTTTCTCTCCTTTATGTTTCCCTGGCACTTCTTTCTTCGTAGTGTGACAACAATGCAGCCCTAATTCTCGCACATGAGAGAGGTACCCTAGAGAATTAGGGTCCTTTTACCTTTGATAGAGAGAGTCTTCTTCGCTTGCCTTGAGAGGCCTTGTAGGCCTAGTTTCTAACCAAAACAATGATGAACAAGTGACTGTGACCTTAATTCTGATATAACCGTAGATTGTCCTATCTTTTCTCACACGTGTGACTATATTAACCCTAGCAAATAGTCCTTTTGCACTACAGATTTTCTCCTCCTTCCTTCCCTACCCTAGAAGACCTCTTCTTTGTCTTTTGTTACCCTTTTTCTATCCTCTTAGTTTGGAAAATTTTAGAGTTTCTTGGTTGATGTTGTAATGGAGTGGACAACCTCTATTTATAGAGGATTGTCCCTCCTTTTAGGCCGACTAGAAGGCCCACACGTAGACTATTTGCAGGCTGACTTGTTATGCTTACTTCAGATGGATTCTTTGGTGGTTTCACATGCTTGAAGGAGACTCTATGATGGTGCCTTCGCATAGGAGGGGACTTGACTTTGCTTAGAGGTTACTTGCTTGACTCTTATACACAATGTAACATACCCTTAAGGTCTTTAATATAATTCTTTTGACCTTTTGATTTACCTATAGCACTTTAACATGTGCTAGACCTAATTCAATGAGTAAGAAACTCAATGACATATAATATAAAAATAATATTTCCTTTTCTTGAATAAATACAAATATAAAAAGTGCATTTATGAAGGTCGACATAATTACATTTCCTTCAACACTCCCTCTTAACTAGAGAGGTATTCATACAACATTACAAGGTGTTTGGGTGTGTTTCAATTTTGAAGAATTCACAGAAGAGAAACTAGATTTGCAATCCATCTATTATAGCATCATATCAATCAACATTGTCATAGTGCAAGGTGATGAGCACCAATATTGCAACAAGAATGTTGCAACTCCTGGAGCTACCAGCTTTACTTTAGCAACCTGGGGTTCATACAAACTTGGAGGTGACAGTGTTGTATACACAAGTAAAAGTGATGGTTCTGCCTTTTTTCACTGTTCAGCTGGCAAGAGACCACTAGGGTTTTCAAGCCAAACTTATATGGATTCAAAAGAAGCTTGATTGTTGATGAAAGAAAGAGAAATCTACTCTAGGAGAAAGCTTGTCTATTGCAATAAGGAAAATGACTGAAATCCTATGCTAAAAACACACCATTCTCTACCTAACTGCTGAGAAACTATGTTCTACAAGAATTCCAAGCTATCATGTATGAAATGCTATTGTCTAAAGCATGGAATTTCAAGACATAAAACATCACTATTGTGCATGTAAAGGACTGAAATAAATATGATTTGTTCTTTTTATTCTTTTAATGGAAAATCAAGTGTAAACCCTAATCTCTTTTGGTGATGTGGCAGGTGGCTTAGTGATGTTGGTGGATGGTTGGGAGGTTTAGGAGATGGTTGGAAGGTTCGGGAGATCCTTAGGTGACCTAGTGTGGCTTCCTAGAGGTTTTCCCTCGATTCGGCCTCAAAACAGGCCACTGCAGGAAAACCTACAAGATGTACTAGAAACCTACAGGATTACCTATATTTCTACAGGATACAACCGAGAGAAAAATGATGGTTGTTGGAGTCGATGGAAGGCTTAGGGAAGGTGGTGGGTGAGTGGAATGGAGTCAGAAAATTCTAGGATCAGTCAAAACTCAAAACCAAGGTTAGGATATGGTTGGATTCGCTCAACATGCTTAGAGGAATTTCTATGTAAAATGATGAGAATGGTGAAGGTCTTGGTGAAAGCAAGGAATGATTATGGATGGATGAAGTTGGAAGGTGGTTTTCTGCTATGACATCTCTTTATATTTCTGAATTACCTTCTCTGCATCAAAGATTTATAATTGCCATAAAGTCATGTAAACAAGAAGAATTCTAACAAGCTAGAAAAGCAGGATGAGGTGATAGGATCCTTCTTCTTGAGTTTTTATAAGAGGAGCCATCTTCTACTGCTGTTTAGGTGAGACCTAAATAAAAATGGGAACCTTGGTTGGCGTTTGGGGTTTTCCCTGCCTTATCCTTGTACTTTTCCTTGTTCTGAAGTATAAGGGGATTTTCCTTTGTCTTTTGCCTTTTTGTTTGATAGGGGTGCTTCTCTGCCCTTGGATCTTCATGCTAGAAGCTTGCTGCAGCTCACGGTTTTTATTTTATGGGATAGGCTGCTACAGGATGTCCTGTAGTTGCTTCTCCCTCAGAATTTTTAATCATTTCCACTGTTGGGACTTTGAGGATGATGACATGGATAGAGAGGAGGTCTAGGAGTGTGAATAATGAGAAGTACACTCAGATTTTGTTCCCTTCTGCTCCCTGTTCCATTTTTCTCTGTGTTTTCTTTTGAAGACTGTGAAAAAAAATTTAAACTGATTTTTTTTGTGATGGATGCAGGGGTGATCATGGTGGAGAGAGGTATGGTAATGAAGTTGTGATGTAGGGTTTTTTATTTTTTTGACATGGGTAAGTCATTTCCTTGCCCAAGGGTTACTCATTTTAGGATTCCGAAGCCACTGTAATTCCTACAAGATCATCTTGTAGGTTTTCAAGGGATCCTGTAGGTTTACAAGGAATCCTGTAGAAAACACAGTATCCTTGCAAATTGAGGCAAATGAGTGAAAAAACAAAATAAATGGTGGAGTGATGAATGATAATGGATGAGGAAATAAAAATATGATTGGAATAGGTCCCTTTTCGATTCTCCTTTGCTCTCTGATCGTCCTCCTGCTAACCTACAAATGATTTTTCATGATTTTTCTTTTCTCTTTTTTATTTTTATTTTTTTCTTGAAAACAACTAGCCTGCCTCCAAGAGGTTTTCAGCCCAATAGTGGGACTCAGGCGCCTCATGGAGGTTTTCACCTAAGTCCTTATTTTTCTTTTTTCTTTTCTCAGTGACTTGATGAGGCAAGAGCTAAAACTGGCTCCACCACATCATTGTTTTATTAATACCATCAATGAACTCTTTCTTTAACAATGGCCTCTTGTAAACTTCCAGTCTGTGCCCATTAACAAGTAAAGGAATGGCCTCTGCATCTATGGTTCTAATTAGCACTAAACCATTATCATGACATCTCTCTATAACATAAGGCCCTAACCATCTTGTCCTTAACTTTCCCTTAAAGTATTTATAACTGAAATCATATATCAAAACCCAATCACCTTCTTGAAATTGCTTATGCTTGATGTTCTAATCATGCCAGATCTTCCTCTGAAGTTGAGTTACCTCTGTGTGTAGGAGGGCCTACATTCTAAACTCATCTAAACCATTCAACTGGAGAAAACTCTCTTTTTATGCACTGATGAGGTCTAGATCTAGTTCAGCTGCCATCCTCAATGTGTTCTACTCAAATTCAATGGACAGCAGGGCCTTTTTCCCATAGACCAGCTCATAGGGTTTGAATCCAGTGGTGGTCTTCCAACTGGTATTATAGACCCAGGTGGCCTCAACTAGTCTATTTGCCCAATCTTTCCTGTTGTTGCTAACCACTTTGGTCAAGATGTCCTCCAATGCTCTGTTGGTCACCTCCACTTGCCCATTAGCTTGTGGGTGATAGGGAGTGGAGATCCTATGCTTGATCTTGTGCTAGCTAAGCAAGTCTTCAATCATGTTGGAGGTAAATTGGTTGCCTTGATCAGTGACCAGTTCTCTAGGGTACCATATTTGTAAAATACATTCTCCCTTAAGAACTCAACCACCTTCTCCTCTATTGTTGCCTTAATTGCCTTGGTTTTTGCCCTCTTAGTTAGATAGTCAGTGCACACAATGATATACTTCTTTTTCTTGGAAGGAGGATCAATAGGTCCAATGAAGTCCATGCCCCACTTTTCAAATGGCTCAAAAGTCACTTGAGGTTGCAAAGGCATTTCATCTCTTGGAGTAGGCTTTCCCATCCTTTGGCACTGATCACATTGACTAGTATATCTTTTCACATCCCGATGAAGAGTGGGCTAATAATACCCAGCTTGTAACACTTTAAATGTTATCCTCTTTGCTATAAAGTGACCTCCACAAGGCCCATCGTGAAAGGTCATAAGGATGTCAAAGACTTCCTCCTCCCTGACACGCCTTCTCAGAATTTGATCTGAACCTAGTTTGAAGAGGTTGCAACCAATCCAAGTGAAGGGTGTGCTCTTCCTCACAATCTTGCTTTTCTCCTTAAAGGACAAATTCTGTGGGAACTGTGCAGATACCAAATTGTTTTCTATGTCAGCAAACCATGGAGAGAGAATTGAAATGGTGAATAAGTACTCATCCGGTAACTGATCATCAACCATTACCTCTTCCCCTGCAGGCAAAGTTAATCTGGACAAAAAATCTACAACAACATTTTCCGTACGAGGCTTATCAACAATAGTTAGATCAAATTGTTGTAGTAAAAGTAACCATCTAATTATCCGGGCATTCAAATCAGGTTTATTCATTAAATATTTGATTACAGCATGGTCGGTATGTAAAAATGTTTCATAGCCTGTAATAATGCCTAAATTTGTTCAATGAATGCACAACAACCAGGAGCTCCTTTTCGACCACTGTGTAGTTCAGTTCGACCTTTGATAGATTTTTACTGATAATGTAAATGGCATAAGGAAATTTTTCATCTATCTGGCCTAGGGCTGATCCTATGGCTTTGTGTGACGCATCAACATGAATAAGAAAAGGAAGGGCCCAATTTTGGCCTCGGAGAATCGATGCAGTGGTTAACTTGTCCTTCAGGGTGTCTAGGGCCTCTTAACAGCTTTTTGACCATATAAACTCAGAGTCTTTGGCCAACAACCCAAATAAAGGAGAAGACAACTTGCTGAAGTCTTTTATAAACCTTCAATAGTATCCAGCTAACCCTAGAAAACTTCTAACATCTCTCTGCTTTTGTGGAGGTGGGACCCTTTGGATGATAGCTATTTTGTTTGGGTCCACCTGCAGTGCTTGCTGAGATATTGAATGACCTAGCACAATCCCTGAAGTCATCAATAATTCACATTTTTCGGGACTGAGAGACAGGTTCATTTCAATGTATTTTTGCAGAACCTTACCTAATTTGCATAGAACCTCCTCGAAATCACCTCCATAAGGTGTAAAATCATCCATATAAATTTCTACCGCATCATGGACTAACTCGGCAAAGATACTCAAGGCTGCTCTCTAAAAATTGGCAGGAGCATTGCATAGGCCAAAAGGAAGGAACCTATAAGCTAAAGTACCCCAAGGACAAGTGAAGGTGGTTTTATCCTGGTCTTTCAAGCTGATCTGGATTTGATTGTACCCGCTAAATCCATCTAGGAAAAGAGAAAAATTGTTTCCCTGCCAGGCCATCTAGCACTTGGTTGATGAAAGGTAGAGGGAAATGGTCCTTCTTTGTGGCTTTGTCTAACTCCCTGTAATTGACACAAATCCTCCACTTACCATTTTTCTTTGGAACCAACACCAAAGGAGAGACCCACTCACTATCCAAGATAGGGTAAATGAATCCTGTATCTAGCAGTTTTTGCAGTTCTTCTTTGACTATATCTTTAAGAGTTGGATTCATCCTCCTTTGGGGTTATCAGAATAGCTTGCAACCTTCATTGATACAAATGTGGTGAGTACACACCGAGGGGTGCACTCTCTTCATTTCTTTGTAACTCCAAGCGAAGGCATTTAGATGTTCCTTTAGCATGTTGCACAACTTTTCTTCTTGGAGAACAGAAAGAGATGGATAGATTTTCAACGTTCTCTTAGGTCCAAATTCTATGGTTTGACACGGATAGGGTTGGAATCAGATAAGCATAGATCAATTAGATGGTTGTTTTGGGTTTCCTTTACTACTTCTTCTAAGGACAATATATTGGGAGTTGGACTTTGGAGTATGTTCTCAATCAAGTCATCTTCATCCTGTTGTCCCCCTCCCAGGGTTGTTTCTAAAGTATAGAGTTGGGCGGAATAAACTTCATCTTCATCCTCCTCTTCCAGCCATAAATGTAAGTCATGTTCTAGAGATGGCTTAGCAGGAGGGCATAGGACTAACTGCATGGACATATGCCCATTCTTGATGGTCTTATTTCTAGCTCTACAGCTAATGTAAGCATCGGTAGTGGCTAACCAGGGCCTCCCAAGGATGAGAGGGTAACCAGTAAGCTTAGCCTTAGGTTGGAGAACTAGGAAATCTGTAGGGTAGTCCCAAGAATCAATGGAGACCATCACATCCTCCACAATGCCCTCAGGGGTCACTATGGAGCGGTCTGAAAGTTGCAGAACTGTTGTGGTCTTTCCCAATGAACCTTAGAGGTTGAGCTTGAGCATGGTGTCCTTGGTCATCACATTAATGGCAACCCCAAGATCGATCAAAGTGTGTGGGACAATGGTGCCATTGATGTGCACATTTATTACAGGACTTTCAGGATCCAAATACTTTGGACAGATTACCTGCCCCAGCATTAAGTTGGATAGTTGTCCAAAGACATTAATGGTAGGGGCACCTCTTCTTCACATCCTTGGATGCTTGAAGCAGTTCTCCTTAATCAACTTGTTGTAAATAGGTACATCTTTAATAGCTTGGAGAAGTGGAATTTTGACACATAGGTTTTTCAATTCTCCCAGAAGTTCAGTCTCTTCTAGGGTAGGCTAGAGTGGTTGGGTTAATCTATCAGGAAAGGGTGGTAGATTTACTTTAAGCACACTTTGCACTCTTTCTTCCTCAACCTCCCTAGGTGGAGGTAGAGGTTGGTTGTCGGGGGTACTCTCCCAGATCTCAAGTTGATTTCCTGAATCTCCACAGCATAAGCTAGATATGATGTCTCTCCATTGTATACTTGATTTGCCTGTGTGTTGTTCGGGTTCGAACTTGGCTAGGGTTGTTTAGGTGGAGCAGAGTGTAAAAGATGTGGTTGGGTAGGTGGTGAAGGAAACAAAGCTGGAACATTATTGTATGGGGGCCTCCACCCCTAGGGCGGTGCATTCCACTGAGGTTGTGGCAGAGCATATGGTTGACATGACTGGTTCGCTAGTTGGGAATGATACTGAAGTGCAAAGGACCAAGGAGGAGGTGTAGACCAAGAAGGATGAGTAAGGAGCCCCCAAGAAGGTATGGATGTGGTCTAGTTGGGGTTTTAATATGCATGGGATGACCCTTGCATGCCTTGTTGGTATGGCCTAGGCCCATGAGGTCTCCTTTGGTTTATGTAGCAGAGGTTCTGAATGACCCCTTTAGCTCCTTGATATATAGCTTTGAGTCCAGGAAAAGGGGACACTTGTCTGTGGAGTGGTTTTCTTCACAGACTGCGCAAACTTCAATAGAATTCAATGGACATTCGTTCCTAGGGTGCCTCCTAGTGCATCTAGGACAGAAAATGGCCAAGGCTCTCTCTACTTCCTCTCACTTTCTCTTAATGTGCACATTTTCCATCTGTAGGGCAAGGGTTTGCAGCATCTCACTTTTGAAATCCTCCAGCATATTTCGAATTTCACCCTTGATGGATGAATTGGAAGAGGATGGACTGACCATAGGTTGACTACCCTACCCTTTTTCCTAGTTGCCCTAGAATGGTTTCTAAAGACAGTCTTGATATCCTCATAGGTAACTGGTAGATATGACCTCCTATTATTAAGTGTAGGGTATCTAGAAGATCTTCCCTTACTCCTCTAAGCAGGACCAGCTTCAGTGACTCAGGGTCAAGTGTGCACCTGGCCCTTTTGTAGCTAAGCTAGAATCTTTCTTCATAATCCTCTAGGGATTCGTCATTGCCTAAGGTCAACCTAAAAATTTCCTCTTTAGTGTCTTTAGACCGACAGTAGTCTGAATAGTTGTTGAAGGCTTGCTACATCAAAGCCCAAGTTGTGATGTTATCTCCAAGTAAACCCATGAACCAGTGCAAAGCTGCATCCTTGAGAGTTGGAAGGAAATAGTTTCAACTTCTTCTCATCATTTGTATAGTCATAGGTTCGACATATGATAGCAAACTCAAATAAGAAAGTGTCTGGGTCTTCTGTGGTCATGCCATGGAAATGAGGAAGGGCAGAAGGGCTTATATTTTTCATCTTAGTATCCCCATTGGTTTCCCTGATGGGGAAGGCACCCTCAACTATTTCTCTATTTCCTCTGTCATTTATGTTTTCAGCCATAGGTTCAGTAGGAATGGGTTCTCCTTCTTCTTCTTCCCTTGTAGGTTCCTCAAATATGTCTGCTTGCTCACCTAAGGTTTCCTCCAGTTCATAGCCACCGAAGAAGAGGGAAGGTTGGTTATTTGATGTAGTGGGGGTATTTGGAAAAAAATTCCCTAAGTTATCTCTATTCCTACGAGGCATGAAAAGAAATGTTTTTTATTTTTTTGTTCAACCTTGGAAAGTATTTGCAGAATTGAAATTGCAGACTGAATGAAAACTACTACCTGAATGAAAAACCAATTGCTTGATTGAAATCCTACTTGCAGAATGGAAAGGAAAGCAGAATGCAAAATGAAAAAGGAAGCAAACTAAATTACTTTTGGAGAAATGAAACTAAGAGTAGAATATTAGAAACAAGAAATAGAAGAAAGAAAGCAGTAATCACATATTACTCAGACACCTCCCCGAAAACGGTGCCAAAAAGTGATGAGCACCAATATTGCAACAAGAATGTTGCAACTCATGGAGCTACCAGCTTTACTTTATCAACTTGGGGTTTGTACAAACTTGGAGGTGACAGTGTTGTATACACAAGTAAAAGTGATGGTTCTTCATTTTCTCACTATTCCACTGGCGAGAGACCACTAGGGTTTTCAAGCTAGACTTCTATGGATTCAAAAGAAGCTTGATTGCTGATGAAAGAAAGAGAAATCCACTCTAGGAAAAATCTTGTCTACTGCAATAAGGAAAATGACTAAAATCATATGCTAGAAACACACCATTCTCTAACTAACTGTTGAGAAATTATGCTTTACAAGAATGTCAAGCTAACATGTATGAAATGCTACTGTCTAAAGCATGGAAGTTCAAGACATCAAACATCACTACTGTGCATGTAAAGGACTGAAATAAATCTATTTTGTTCTTATTATTCTTTTTATGGAAAATCAAGTGTAAACCCTAATCTCTTTTGCTGATGCAACAGGTGGCTTAGTGATGCTCGTGGATGGTTGGGAGGTTTAGGAGATGGTTGGAAGGTTCAGGAGACCCTTGGGTAACCTGGTGTGGCTTCCTAGAGGTTTTCCCTTTATTTGGCCTCAAAACAGGCCACTACAGGAAAACCTACATGATGTACTAGAAACCTACAGGATTCCCTGTATCTCTAAAGGATACAACCGAGAGAAAAATGATGGTTGCTAGAGGTAATGGAAGGCTTAGGG
>APFE031262946.1:0-15470 GCA_000404065.3 Pinus taeda | reverse complement strand
GTTAAGGAAATGGAACTGACTAAACACAGACAAGCTGACCTTTTACACATGCAACATAACCCCCAGGAGCCATCCAACCCATCTAGGTGACCAACCCCTAAGACAAACAAACATTTTTTTGCCTTAAAACCTCAATTGCTCCCTTGACATGGGAATGCGTGCGACTAGGGACTTTCCAGGTAGTGATGTGAGAACGACTCCAAATTTTGTGCCACTTTTTCAGGGCGAGGACTCAGGCCATTGCCCAGAACTCCATGAAACTTTCATAAATGAAAAGTAACATCAAAACAATGGTACAAATGCAAATACTTGAAAAAGGACTTGACTAGACCCCTTCTAGCCATGACAAGAATTTCGTTAAACATGTCACAAATATGCATTCTACACGTTTAAACAACATATCTGAACATAGGAGTCTCATACTTATCTGAGAATCACTAAAAACATTGATGCCTCATCACAATAACTGTGTTACCATCTATTAAGTCATATATTCATTATACATTCAGTGATTAATCGAAACATGATGAGAGCCATACATTATTATTGTCATCGAACTCATTCATAACCAGCATATAAACAACATAAATATCAAGGTTTTAATTGCCATATAAGCCACATATAAACAAATATATTTACCCATAAAATATCAAGGAGAAAGAGAGCTCTTATCGATGAATGCAAAGTCCAACCAGGTTTTAGACTTCGATGTTCCACCTGACCATAGATTGGATGAACCAAGTCTCGCTTCAACCAAACACCCCATGCCATATTCCAAGCATGAATGTGGGTTCTCATAGAACAAATTGATCAAAATTAAACCAGGCAACTGAAATGACAACTTGAAGGCAACTTGAGAAGATCGGTAGCGAAAAGGACCCTGTAGTGAATTGGAGCAAAGAAAGCAGAATTCTTTGGAAATAGCATCTATTGAAGGAATGATGTACATACGTGACTGTCAAACAAGTATTTGATTATAGGTATAAATTGAAAGAGGAAAAGAGATCATGGTAACCCTTGCAGTAGAAATTGAAAATCTCAAAGAATTGTCTGAGGAAACAAGAAGTGAAGCTCTTGAGAGTGCAGAAGGCTAAAGGAGCAAAGAAATCTTAGAAGGATAAATGGAAGAACTATCGCTACCAAAAGGCCAAGTTCAAAGAGAAGCTTGGTGAGGTACTTGTAGCAGGGTGAAACAAAATTGTATTGCAGAGGCTTAGTGTGGTTCACAAATGAACAAGGTGAAGTTTACATAGGGAAAAGTGAAGATGGCTATTAATAGTCATGACAATTTGAGTGAAAATTACAATAGGATGGAGGAAGATGCCAAGGAAAATGACATGAAGATGAAGAGGATGCCTCAAGAGGAAATTGAATGAGAAATAGCTGAGATGAAAGTACAACTTAGCATATTAATGGGGTTTCTAAAGAAAAATTTAAGATTATGAGGATAGCGAATGAAGAACCAAGTGAAATGGCCTATTAAAAAAAAATTCAAGGAAACTAAGGAAGAGGATGAGGCACGTGATGAGAATTTGGTTGAAGGAAGAGGAACTCTGAATATGCAAGTAGAAGGAAGAAGAAGTTTACTATTCAGAACTAGATCAAGGACCATTGTTTGGGGAAGATAATGACGAGGAAGACTCAAATCACCGTGAAGACCTTAAGACAGAGATATCAAAGGAGGATTTGTGTATGCATATAGATATTGTTTTAGTAAATAGAGAAAATTTTCCTTATGGTGACATTCAGAAAGAGGATCAGAGATATGAAGGGAATCAATCATATACTATACTTGAAGAGGAAGTTAAATTCTTAGAGAAGTTGATGAAAGAACCTAAGAATGACATTTTCTTTCATTCAATACAAGAGGGTGATGACATAAACAAGAAGAGTCCAGCATGTGAAGCAAGAGGTGACAACCTAGAAATGCAGATTTAAATGCAAAATTGAGAACGTTAGAAAAATGGTTGGATAATCTGAGGACAGAGTGTGAAGTAAGTGAAATTATAGTTGATTACAACAATTCAAAGGAAAATAAAGACAATTTTTCCATGAAGGAAATACAAAAATTAGTGAACGAAAACAATAATCAATCCCAACGTAGATGTAACAGCTTTTAGAAAAATGAAGGAATGCATGAGATGACTAGGGAATCTTCAAACATCAAGATGCTAGTGGAAAATAGCAACAACAATGTTCCAAGGAAGCAGTAATTCGTACAAGCCAGAAGAGAAGTTGGAAATCAAAATTGAAGTGACAAGGAAGATGATGTTGAAAGGGCCTCAAAAGAGGTTTATTGAAAAGAGAAAAGGGAAGGATGATAGTGATTGCAAGTGACTAAAGAAATAGGATAACTGCAACATAAATTTTGGAAGCCTAGAAGGCAGAAGAAGACAACAACATAACAACAACAACATGACTGAACAAACGCTCAACGACAAATTAGGGTTTGGGATATTGGAGGAGTTTAATCTATTTATGAAGACATATGGTGAGGAGACTGTGACTTTATTTTACCTGGTGTTGTACCTCTGAGATGATAATGATCAATTGATGATGTAAGAGCATCTAAGATATTTGTTTTGGGGTTTTGGGTTTTGGATTTTATGGAGGACCAATACATAAAACAAATTATAAGGAATGATGTATTTAACCCTTTTGGATAGTACTATTAAATAACCAAAGGGTTGTTATTTAACTTCACACAGTGATTTAAGTTGATAAGATGTGTAGAAGGAATAGTAAGGAGATATGATTACTTAAAATTTTAGATAGAAAGATAAATCATCATAAGTGGGAAAAGCTTTGACCAATTTTCAGAAGTTAAAAAAAATATGCTTAAAATTACATAAGATACTGACAATTTTATGATTTAGAAGTAGCGTTTCAGACAAACAGTTCAATATCTCAATCTCTTTATAATAATAACTTCAGAAGAAATTTTAAGAATAACTATAACACATTTATTCTCACCTGATATATTTGATAAAATTAAACATATGTAGAATTAACAGAATGATTGGAACACATGAAATAATTACAGAAGAAAATGAGATTGTATGATATCAAATTCAGAATCCTTTGCTTTATTATCAGTGATCTAGAAAGTGATTGTACATTAATGCTTTACAAAATTGCTTATGGAAAGGTACCACCTTTAATAAGTCGTAGAAGAGAGTTATTTATACTAGTTTGGATAGTAACAAAAAATCATAAACTGATTACAAAAATACCCTGAAAGAAAATAGGAAAAGAAAACTGTTGAATGATGTGTCCTTATTAGGTAGGAATTTGTTGATGATTGTTCCTTCAAAACCTATCGTGATGTCTTCTTTTTGGGATGGAAAGTTAATCAATTGTTTCACACAATTGATCCCACCTCTGCTCACTTGGTATATCCAGATTTACCATTCTTCTAAATATCTCATCAACTTCGATATATCTTTCAAAATTGGGTTTAGTGAGAAAAATATGTCCAACTTCATATTTGATTGTGAGGTCAGGGCTCAAAGCTTCCAAAATCTCTTTGCCAGTAATCTGCCTTTTTATCCTCGCAAATTGACTGTTGTCTGCTGCAATAGTGTATAGTCTCTCACAGTAATAATCCAATTTTACTAGTTGATCATCTGATGTCACTAATTCTGGTAAACCTTTCTTTTTCAAAATACTAAAATTTGAATGAAACTTTTTGACTACAATGTTCAAAGCTTCACACTTTGCTTTCATCTAAATCCATAGATTCTTCTTCATTAGGACTTTCTTAATCTCCAAAATAGTAGTTGTCCTATCTGGAATATTTATCTCTTGTAACTGTTTCCTAGTCTTAGAGTTTAGTACTTTGATCATTCCTGCTGCTTTTTTGGGTTTTGTACCTAATGTTTCCCTCTGATTATCTATCTCTGTCTTGCATCTAGCAATCAATTCTTACTTCTCAAAAATAATTTGAATAGATGGCCATACTTTTGTTATGGAGTGGCTTATATCTAACTAGATGTCCTATTTGGCCTGGGCCAAAATGTCTGCCATTGGAGTCTTACTCTCTAATTGTTTGACCTTTAGTTCTAACCTGCGTGATTTTTTCACTTCCACTACATACAAGGTATCATTCTTTACCTTCTGTGATTCCAAGGCTTGGAACTCCTGGAGTAACTTTTCATTTTGTTGATTTTGAGCTTGTAACTCCTGTGATATCCTTGTTGTTTCAACTATTGCTGAAGATGAAGCAATGTCAATAGGAGATGAGCTTGGCTTTGTACTTGTTATGGGAATTGTTGTCATTGAGGTCAAAGCAAGTTCTGATGCCTCTTTTTCCTTGAGCACTTTTTCTATTTTCTCTTCCATTTTCTTGATCTGTATGTTTTTCTCAATAATGAGCTTTAACATCTCCTCTCTGTGCTGTTCATTTTTTGCCATCTCTTTGGTTTGTGGATCCTCAGTTGAAGGCAGTTTCAACTATTTCTTCAAATTTGTTATCTCTATATTCTTCTTCTGGAGTATTTATTCAATTGCTTTACAGTCTTGGGGATCATATCCAATTTTGACAATAATATGTTCTAAAGACAATAATTTTTTATCTTTAGCTAAAGATGACCGCTTTTCAATATTAAGCTACGACTGCACATTTGACAAGGCAGTTCTGAGCTTAGAAAGAGACATGGCAGTTGTAGTCATAGTTGAAAATAACATTTCACCTAAACCCTATGCAGATCCTTTTGATCAATAGGATGTATCTAGTTTACATCAAATGAAAATATGTTCTTCTTGTAATCTGCTGTGGATTTGGGAAATGGAATTTGAGCTTGCAAAAATTCCATTTGCATCCTTCCTCTTTCACTGTCAAAGGCAGAGAGAAGTCTGTGCTAAGAAGTGGATGTATGCTTCCAAAACCAGCTGCATACTTGTGATTTAAGACTTTCATTTTTTTGTTTGATTTCCAAAAATGTTGAGAAGATATCAGTGTCTTATGCTGAGCTGGTCTCAGTTAAATGAATAATATCCATAGGTTTAGTTGAAGAAAGAGTTAAAGAAGTAGAAGGAGGCTTGGGATTAGTGGTCCCTGTTGATGAAACATCTTCTAGATCTCCAAGATCAATTATTTGTGGTGGCTTGGATCCTGATGACATTAACAATCCGATGTTCAATTTCTTTTGAAGTATATAATACTCTTTAACTGATTCTGTAGCTGGCTGAGTTTCCTCTCTGGTTCTTTTGTGTTGAGTAGTCTGAGTGACTCGAGTATTTACATGTGGAGTAGTTATAACCTATTCATTTGCTTCTAAGAGAGTCCCTTGAAACCACTACTCCTGGTTCATAAAATTCTCCTATTCTGGCCTGGGAGTATGGTTGTAAGGTATTGCCTTCAACTGAACTCTAAGGGCTGAAATGATCCCAAAAGGATCAAAGGACTAGATGAAGCTTGGCTGGAGATTCATGCTCTTTAATAATTTGTCTGCCTCTTTACCTACAGACCTAGTAATACAGATGAATGTTCCTACTTTGGCATTGCGTTTGAACTGTAACATTTTCTTACTTGAGACAAAATGGAATTCATCCATATTTATCATTTGCCTAATGTATTCTAGTGAGAATATCCTCATTGGCCCATACTTAGGTAGTCTATATGGAGCTAACTCACTACCATATTCTCTAATTTCGGTGTAGTTTTCGTATAGATACGAGTCACTAGTCTTGGTCTGTTTTGATAAGTGCAATGTCTTCTTAATCTCTTCTCCAATTCTGGGCTCTGCCTGGCTATTGAGTAATTGAAGGACTAGATGTACAAAATAACCTATGAACTGAGAGAATGTAAACTTTGATGATGTTTCTTTCACTAAATCTGTCCGGTGAATCATTGATTGATTCACTCCCTGCTCATGTTGCCTGTTAAGCAGAATGTGCAATGAATCTCCTTGCTGAAACAAAATCAAATGTATTATGACTGAGCTATATATGAACACTCCTTGTGTGGTGAAATTCATAAATTGTTCATGTATATTATCAGCCAAATATTGGTTATAATTATACATGAAGGCGAGTTGATATTCTTTACTGAAAATGGAAAAGAATCCAAGGCTGGATTCATCAACAAGTTGATCATTTTCATAGCCTAGGAGATATGATAGCAGGGAGATGATATGTCTAGTGGCTCCAAGAACATAGAAGATGAATAAGGTGTGTTTTTCTTGGGTAATTCAACATATTCTAGCAGAAAATTTTCAAAAAT
The DNA here is from genome assembly GCA_000404065.3 of Pinus taeda. Classification (NCBI taxonomy): domain Eukaryota; kingdom Viridiplantae; phylum Streptophyta; class Pinopsida; order Pinales; family Pinaceae; genus Pinus; species Pinus taeda. The sequence goes on along the minus strand of APFE031262946.1, from coordinate 9,247 downwards.
AAGGGCTCTCTATGGGAAGGTGAGTTTATTATAAAGGTCCATGAGAGCTGCTGGTGAGAAATGGCTAAGGGAGTCATATGAAGGTCTCATTAGCATTTGGTTTATACTCTAACCAGTAATGGTGATCAAGATTTTTCCATCCTAATTCATCATTTCTCTTTGCATAGGATCATACCTAGCTTGACACCAAGTGATCAAATCAGGGAAGTGATGAGTCTTGGGAAAGGAGTACAAAGGAAAAAGTGTTTCCCAGAAACGAATGGGATCTTCTTTATCTGCATATTTTTTTTTTAACCATAAACGCAATTCGTGGAAATCAAATTCACATTCACGGTCAGTGATTTTGAACAAGGAGTCCACAAGGGGGAGGTGATCCAAGTCAAACAAGATTTTGTATGGATTCCCTTCTTCGACAGTTTTCTGTGTTTTAAGTTTGGGAGTCATCTTGCTGCAAGGGGGGGAATTCAGAAACTGTTTTAACTGAAAGAAGGATGACAGGGGAAGATATACACAGAGCAAATAAAAATTTTGGTGATTAGATGGAAGTAGAAAAGGTGGTAAAGAGTATAGCCATGGGATATTTATAAGCGAAGTGGGGTTTAATTTCCGTTTAAATCTAACTGTAGGCAATTTATTGCAGAGGAGCCAGATTAATGTCTAACGGGAGGGTGAATGGTTAATTAAGGTTGGCAACAACATATGAGTGTATGGCGCAATGGCTTTGTGACATGGCGATTTGCGAATGTGTGAGAGATAACAGATTAATGACATGGCGGGTTGTGAATGGGTGAGAGATAACGAGTGGGTGATATGGAGCGGGAACGAGGTCAACAGTTAGAAAAGAGGAAACGGGTGGCGGGATTTCGAGGGGGTGAGGTGGTTTACGGTTTTGCGCTTTGGAGGCCCAAAACACTATGGGAGTGCCACGTAGAAAAAAGAGGGCCATCATTAAAACTACATTTCGGAGCCCCCCATCAACGAGAAGCAACCGAAGGGGGACCAAAAAGCTTCCTACATCGTTGATCTGGGTGGGGTGAATTGTATCCGTTGAAAAGTGCCCAGTGGTTATTTGGTGTTGATTTGACATTTTGTCGCTTGTGCCCATATGAAAAAATCATATGCTATGACTATTTGCAAAGCTATCAAGTTTTAAACACTAATTAAACCCTGATTAAGGAATTTAAGCATTTTTTTAAAACTAAGCAACAAATTTCAAAGGTGCGTTTGAACTAGTAGTCTTAATTTTTATTTTCTAAAGAAAATATTTTCTTTTATTGCTTATCTAACATTTTATCATTTTCCTTCCTTTTTTAGAGCAACTACCCTATCATTTTTTTTGATATGGACCTGAAATAATGATAAATTCTAACATTTTTATTTTCAATTTTGTTTTTGGTCCATATCCTAACTTATCATTTTTCTATGGCATTTTGATTTTTTCAACTAATGGCTAACTTATCAAAATTAAAAGAGCTACAACACCTAGGGAGTAGGGTTTCATTTCACCAAGGGAGTGGTTTCTCAAGTTAGATTTAATTATTTAGTTTGAATGTATTTTCCTATATTTCTAGGAGAATTGTATGAGAATGAGAATTATTGTAATTAGATCTACTCTTGAGGAGAGATCTTGAGCATATTTGGGAGAGCTAAAGAGATTTGAGGATTAGGTGAGGATTTTGTGGATAATGGGAGGGTTTTTAGGATCTTGAGAGATTGTAGGAGTTAGTGTAGGATAGGATTAGGTGAGGATTTTGTGGATCAAGGGACCATTTTTAAGATCTGGAGAGATTGTAGGAGTTAGTTTAGGATCTGAAACCAAAATTAGTTTCAGATTTACTTGTATAAATCTATGTAAGTCTATGAAGCATGTTAGAGTGGAGAATGAGAGAAAGTGTGCAAGGAGGTGGTCATGCACATAATGCCTATATTGTGAATCTCACCAAATTTATTTATAATATAAAGTGTAATTGTGTTTTTCATTTATTTGTTTATAATCAATTAAATGAAGAGAATGTATGATTTAATTTTTAGAATTTTATTATAAATTGTTCATAAAATTATGAAATAACAAATTAGATGGGAAGTTATCAGTGGCATGATCATAGATGAAACACATTGTTAATATTATTACAATTTTCAGTTTATGAATCGTAAAGTAAATGAATGGACGTAGATTCATATAAGCCTTCGTTTAGAATAGCCATATTTGCTCGAGTATTTCATCATGTGGGATTACTGTGTATTACAATAATATGAGCATGTGTTACTGTCATTGTTTTTGTTAACTATATCCTTATATAGATATATAGATATATTATAATATATATATTCTATATATATATATATATACTATAATATATATATATAATATATATATATATATATTATATATTATATATATATATATATATAAGAAAGAATACAATTGGTAATATAAATCAATATATTTGGGATTTTTTTTTTTTTATTAATATATCACGAAGATTATTATAGATTTGATTTATCAATTAAAAAATTCAAAATAATAAAGAAATTATATATTTTTTAATAGGTACAATTCCCTAATAGATATATAGTTATTGAAAATATACAAAACTGCTTTATATAAAAATAAAAATTAAGGTAGTCTCAATAAATCAACCAATACTCTAGCCACTTCCAGAGTCAATGATAATATCTGTTGGAAGATAACCCAACTACTTTAAAGTTATTAGAGTAAGTTTATTAGAGTTAGCAAAGTTGAAGGTACGTTAGTAATTTGTTACAGAGAACAAAGGGATCCAAGTTTTGAGCTATAGCTTCGCCACTGAGCTCATCAGTGTCCTCAGTGAGGTCAGCGAAGTCCTCTCTTGATAGTGCCCACCATATCTTGGTTTTTCCCCATTTTCCCTGTTTTTTCCTTGTTTTTTTCCTACCTTAGCTATGGAACAAAGGAAGAGTAGAGGTGGGGAAGAATCAATAACCAACTGGTGCGGAAAGTAGAAGGGTAAGGTCATCAAGTCTAGCTCGAACCTGAAACGAACAGGAATTCAACCATGCAACTGCAATAGAAGAAAAAGGTATGGTTTCTGGCAAATTTAGTCAATAAATTCCATGAAATTTCAGGGTATAGGGCTGGGAAAAATGTGAATTGGGGGCTTTTTTGAAAAAAAGGCTTTCTGAATTCTAGATTTGGGGAAAAAAATCGAATTAACAGTTTTAGATTAATTACTGTGCAGAATTCCTGTTTTAATGTATAAACCTTTCCATTACAAATGTTTTCCCCTTTCGAATTCTTCTGGTTGCTTGTTCTGGTTAACAATATTATAAATGTAGGTCTATGAATAATAATCGCCCATTATCAGCTAAAAATTTACATTAGGTTTTCCTCAAATATCCCTCAGGTCAGGGGTTTTAGGATGGTTTCTCCATGCGTTTAATGAACACTTTGTATCTTTGGACGAAGGCTTATAGAAATCCATACCCTTTACTCCAGTGGCTGAATGGTTGCTTGCAAATTTCCATTTATGTTACCAAACCCCTCTATAACTCAATTTGTTCACATAGAACCACTGAATCATTTTTTCAAGCGATGGTGGTTCTAATGGAGTAACCTTTTCTCCATTTCTCGACCCTGCAATTTTATAGCCATTAGAATTGGTTCTAGTTGGTGGACTTGTCAAGGTTTCTATTGTCCTTTCTGTTGCAACCACCCATAATCTTAATAGCCTTGGCAGCGGTTTTTGGGTCACCTGGTTTTTCCAGGAAGGAGTTCTACCGGATTCTGTTTATCTGTTTTCGAGGGTTAATTCAAAACATCAATATTATTTTAAATCCCTTTACCCATAAGATGGATCGGGTTGGAAGCAACAGGTGTCCACAAGCAGCCCACTAGTACTTTTCCCCTGACATTTGTCCCGACCCTATGTACGTGTAACTTTAATTTTCTTAGTAAGTTAAATTACCGAGGACACCTCCATAAGCTATCGATGGATTTGGTGACGTTGACATTCTCTTCGAGGGTAAAGCCTTGGTATGTTTAGGTGTGAGATCTGATGATTCTGCTTGTTGTTATAAGGTACTTAAATTCAGTTTTGATATTCCATACAATTGGCTCGGGTTATACTCTCATGCGAGCATACCTGGCATGACATATTCATATTCGAGTGCTGTCGACATTCTCGAGGGTGGGGTTTCTGAGGGAGGTTGGGGCGTGGGTTCTGTAGTGATTTCTACGGGTCTCATAAATAGGTCAATTTAGATTTCCCACATAGAATGATGGGCCCTTTCGAGTTAGACCTTTCACTTCATGAAGCTTTTATCCAAACCATAGTGGAGGCTGAGTCACTCAGGCAGGTCACACACTCTCCTCGGCTGAAAACCTTGGAGGACAGAGGTGACTTGTGGTTGGAAGCCAGTTTTATGCCACAAAATAATTTCGTGGGAAAAAATGGTGGCGAATGGAAGGGTGGCAGAAAACAACGTCCCTTTAAAATTACGACTCTTGCACCTATTCTCTCATTCGGTCACGACGTACTCCTTGATCGAATGATAAGTCTTCAGAAGAGAGCTTTAATAGGAAAGTGGTATTTTTAAGAAATTGAAGAAGTTGAGATTAGACAATGGTTGGCAAAGAAATGGAAAATTTTGTTGGGGTATGTTCCAATAGTGGTGAAGCTCATGGGAGGATGGTATAGTTTCCATTTTCTGAGTGAAGAAGACCTCAGGAAAATTGTAGCAAAGCCATGGTTCAAGGACCATGGTTTTCCGTTAATGTGTGCTTGGTATGTGGGCTTCAATCTACTAAAGCAAACACCTAAGAACAAACTCATATGGGTCAAAATGCCTAGACTTCCATTGGAATTCTGGACGAAGGATGTTTTTACTAATATTGGAAATGCCATAGGAAAATTTGTATATGTAGATCCTCTGTGTCTAGGAGCTAGGGATAAGAGGATACCTTGGGTCCTTATAGAGAAAGACTTCGGTGAAGCTTTTCGAGACCACATTCAACTAAAGTGGAAAAATATCAATCTCACTCAACGCTTGGATTTTTGTGGAATTCAATTCTGATGCCTTAACTCTCATCAGACGGGACATCTAATTGCAACTTTTCCTAAAGCAAGAGGAGGTTCCCAATTGTCAAGGGAGCATAAAGGGCCTCACCTAAGGGTACATAAGGAAAATAAATGAGAATGTTTCTCTCTGTGCAAAGGTTATGACATCAAACAGAATAGAAAGTCTTCGCGCCTAGGTAATTCTAGTCACTCAAACCATATATTCTCTGAACCTTCTCCCATACTCATAAAAAAGACATATCTTCCTATTCCTATTCAAATTTAGTCATCATCCCCATTGTTTGAGCAGTTAGGTTCCCATATAGTAGTTGATTCATCCAATAGAGAAAATATACAAAAATTATCATCTCCAGTATTTCCCCAGATCCCATTACAGGCAATACATAACATGAATGATATCCCATCTACTTCATATTCTACTTACACTCAAACCCATGGGCTTTTCCCACATGCTACTCAACCTAACTCTCCAAAAGATAAAGAAAAGGTTCCTACTCAAATCTCTCCGGTTTCCTCACAAATTAATTCCCTTGATAGCGATCTTGATTTCCTTCTACAAAGGAAGAATCTTGACCTCAAGTCGCTTACTATCCATAAGCCGAAGGGATCTGGGTCTCCAGAAATTAGCCCTACATCTGTAGGAAATATTACTATGAGGTGAAAAAACAATAGAGGTAGCGGATATTTTAGAGGTAGACCTCATCAAACACATACTAGCTTGACAAACTCGCCATCACTCATTGATATTCCTATTTCATCTCCCATCTCTCCCAGGGCACTTAGAGCATGTACGCCCTCGAATAAACCCAAATGAACTCAATTCTATCCTTGAATATAAGGGGTTTGGGGGCCCATCCAAAATTCCTCGCTTTAAGAGATATTTTCATTTCATCTAAATCCAACATAATTCTTATCCAAGAATCAATGCACTCTGCTGCCAAAACTATTGACTATTTTAGGAGGAAGCTTCCCGCATGGTATACTGTGGCAACAGATGCCACTGGTAGATCTGGTGGTCTTGCTATTTTTTGGGACCCAAGGGGGGCAAATTTGAAGACTTTTTCTTGTTCGGTGGATATATTCCTGATAGGTGATATCAAAGGTATTCCGGGAAGATTGTATATTATTAATGTATATGCACCTTATAAAGAGAAGGAAGCTTTTTGGAACACTCTAGAGGTATCGGGGATTCTTAATGCACCTTCTCTAATTTTGGCAGGGGACTTTAATTACACCTTAGGTATAGAAGTACTATGGGGACAAACTAGGGTGGTAAATAGAATGGCACAGAAGCTAAGAGAAGTATTTCTTGTTCATAATCTAATAGATGTCTGCCCACCCAAAAATGCTCCCAGTTGGGATAATGGAAGAAGTGGCAATAAGTATATTGCTAAGAGACTCAATAGGTTTCTTGTCCATGAAGACATGATATAGAAGATGGGGGGTGTTAGATCAACTATTGTTGAAAATTATGTTTCACACCATCACCCAATAACTCTACTTTGGAATAGTTCTGATGCAAGGTTGGCTTACCTTTTAAGTTCAACAAAATCTGGCTAGAAGATTCAAATTTTGATTCATTAATCTGATCATTCTGGAAGGAAAAAGATCCACAGAGGAGGGATTCAGCTCTGAAAAATTTCATAAATATACTCAAGCTCCTTAAAATAGAAGTAAAGCAATGAGAAAGGAAGAAGAAGGAGGAACTGAGAAACAAATTGGCCACAATCGAGGAGAAGTTGAAGGTCCTACATAACCAATTTACTGTTCATTCTCTTCCTCCTATAGTAAGAGAAAAATCCATGGTTTAGAACTTGGGAAAAAGAAAATTCTTCAAATAAGGGAGACGACTTGAAGATTGAAAAGCAGAGCACTATGGATCAAGGAAGGAGATAAAAATACAAAAAAATTTCATCGTTTTTCTAATCACAGAAGAAAAATAAATACAATTTGGAACATAAAGGACGATGAAGGAAACAGATATAACAAGCAATCAGATATTTCATCTCTAGCAGTTTCATATTTTTAAAAAGCATATAATAGAGTGGAAGTGGAGGATGTGGATGCTCAAATATGGGAAATTGAAGAATATCCCAAAATGTTTAATGAAGAGCATAATGTGAAATTGTATAAGGAGGTTAAGGAGGAAGAACTGACATGGGCCATAAATCAATGAAAGAAGACAAAAGCTCGGGTCCAGATGGATGGATTGTTGAATTGTTTGTTCATTTCGTAGACATATTTTAGGAAGAACTACTTCAGATGGCAAAAGGAATCCAGGTCTAAAGGATTCATACATCCTCTGTTAAATTCCACTTATATCTCCCTTATCCCTAAGAAATCTAAGGTGAAAACCTTTGTTGATTGCTGCCCTATTTCTCTCTGTAGTCTATCATACAATATTATCTCTGAGATAATAGCTAACAAATTGAAAGTCTCTTTATCTAAATTCATCTCTCCTCGGCAATATGGCTTTTTAAACAATAGAGTAATCCATGACGCTGTAGCTATTGCACAGGAATATATGCACAATATTAAATTGAACAAAATGAATGCAACGGTGATGAAGGTAGACTTAAAAAATTCTTATGACTGTGTAGATTAGGGATTCTTGAGAACTGTGTTGTTTAAAGTTGGAGTAAACTTAGATATGACTAAATGGATCATGGGGTGTGTCAATAGTTCGATATGCAGTAATAATTAATGGATTTCCATCAAAAAAATTTGCTGCTGGTAGAGGACTCAGAGAAGGATGTGCTTTATCCCCTCTCTTGTTTATCTTGGTGATGGATGGATTAAGCCTAAAAATAAGAAAAGTAATGTCCACTAGTGAATTTGAAGCATTGAAAATTAGCAGTCGTGTTACAGTTTCTCACAACTTTTTTGTGGATGATATTTTGTTGATGGGTATGGTAAACAGGTTTAAATGGTTATCACTCTCCCTAATCATAAATAAGTTTGGGGTAGCCACGCGTCTTGTTCAAAATAAACATAAATCTAATATTCTCTATGGATCATGTGACTAGGATGATATCTCTTTTATTCGTAACTGCTTTGGAGTGAAGGCAGAAAATATAGAAAAGAGTATGAAATATTTGGGTTATCGACTAAAGCCAGGTAGTTACAAAAATGTAGATTAGATGTGGCTGGTGGAAAGATTCTATCTGAAGATTAAGGGGTGGGAACACAAATGTTTATCTAGGGGAGGACGTACCATCCTCACATAGTCAGTGCTAACTCAGCTGGGGATTTATTGGGCACATCTATTTTGTATTCCTCAAATGATATTAATCTTCTGAATCAAGTTATGGCATGCTATATATGGTCCAGTGCAAGTACGAATAGCAAGTATCATTTAGTAAAGTTGGAAAAGATCACTAGTGATCAGGAGCTCAGGACCAAGTGTCATAAAATGGTCAAAAATGAAAGTGCTCAGAACTGGCTCAAATCTAAATGACTGGATAGAGCTCGTCCTCCTGATTTCTGTGCCACAAAAAGTTCAAAAATTGTTGTCGTATGAGAAAGTTATGCCAAAAACAAAATCGCCCAATAACCCTTAATATTTGAATATTTTTCAAAAAAAATATTAAAATAAGAATATTCTGTAGAATATTCTAAGGAATATTTCTTTTTGGGCAGCCAATCATAGGTTGCCACGTGGCAACGATCGGATAGAGCTCGTCCTCCTAATTTCGGTGCCGCAAACAGTTCAAAAACGGTCGCCGTATGAGAAAGTTATGCCAAAAACAAAATCGCCCAATAACCCTTAATTTTTGAATATTTTTCAAAAAAAATATTAAAAAAAGAATATTTTGTAGAATATTCTAAGGAATATTTCTTTTTGGGCAGCCAATCACAGGTTGCCACGTGGCAAGGCCAGAGGCCGCCATGTGGCCCAGGGTGACATTAGCATTATGGAGCATATGCGTTTAAAACTTTTGGTCGACTTGTGGTTTGAACCCATGACCTCCCACATATTAGCCAAATGTTTTACCATCATACCACAACGCTAGATGTTGAATGGTGAGCAGCAGAAACATCTCTTAAAGTTTAAATTTGGTTTGGGCGGAAACCATGTAGGTTTAAACCCCGTACAGAAATTACCTGCATACGAATTTTAAATCATAGGAAAAATAAAAATGCGAGAGCATAACACATAAAACACATATACACAGAGATTTCCCACTGGA
>APFE031262941.1:0-46567 GCA_000404065.3 Pinus taeda | reverse complement strand
GTTATGTATGTTCATTTGGTAATGGAAATTTCAGTTTGTGTCGAGATTCTAAGCTTCTTGCTTCTGGTATCCTGTCTTCTTATGATAATCTTTATTTTCTAGATATAGACACTTCACATTCAGAGGCACTGCATATAGATAATAGAAAACGTAAATTAACTTGCGAGAAATATGCAACATTATGGCACAAGCGATTAGGACATATCTCTATGAAAAGGATAGAACATCTTGTGTCTAATGATATTCTCCAACCTTTAGATTTTACTAACTTAAGTGATTGTGTAAATTGTATAAAGGGAAAACAAACTAATAAATGTAAGTATGATGCGAAAAGGTGTAATGATGTCTTAGAATTGATTCATACGGATATCTGTGGTCCTTTTCCAAAGGCTACAAGAAATGGTGACCGTTACTTTATCACATTCATAGATGATTATTCAAGATATGGTCATATTTACTTAATAAAAGAAAAGGCGGAAGCATTAGACGTGTTCATAAAGTTCAAAACGGAAGTTGAGTTACAACTTAACAAACGTATAAATTCCATTCGTTCTGATCGTGGTGGTGAATACTACAGTCGTTATGATGGATCAGGAGAAGAACGTCAAGGTCCCTTTGCAAAATACTTAGAGGAATGCGGAATTGTGCCTCAGTATACGTTGCCAGGTTCGCCTGCAATGAATGGTGTTGTTGAGCGACGAAATCGCACCCTTAAAGACATGGTGAGAAGTATGATTGCTCGTACAACTCTACTGAGAATTTGTGGGGAGAAGCCTTAAAGACTGCAGCATACATACTCAATAGAGTGCCTACTAAAGCAGCGAACAAGACCCCTTACGAGTTATGGGTTGGGCGCAAGCCTAGCTTGAATCATTTGAGAGTTTGGGGATGTCCATGTGAAGCTAGGCCTTATCAGCCAAGCGAAAAGAAACTGGACGAAAGAACCGTTAGTTGTTACTTTATAGGCTATTCTGAACGATCTAGGGGGTTCAAATTTTATAATCCAACAGAACACACAGTTTTCGAGTGAGGAAGTGCAAATTTTTTTGAGGATAATGAGTTTGTGGGGGAGATATGACAAAAGATAGTATTTTTGAAGAAGAAGAGACGAATGCGAATGAGACTATGGACCAAAGTCCTAGTTTTGTTCAAATTCCGATTGCGTTTAGAAATACATCTTTTGACAATGTGCAAACTTCATCATCCCAAACAACTCAGTTAGAAACTCAACATAGAATAGAGAACACAAATGGACCTGAACCCAACCCAAACCCTCACATTGACATGAAAAATGTTGATGGCCTAGGGCCTGTGGGAGATTCAGAAGTTGGTAATGATGTTCCTCCTCCTGTTGAAGATCAAGTTGTAAATGAACCTCAAGAAAATCTAGAGCCTCTGCCAATTAGGAGATCTACTAGAGAGAAAAGATCTACACAATCAAAGGATTATGCATATCTTCAAGAACATGAGTTTGACATTGGCATGTTTGAAAATGATCCTGTTGATATCAAACAAGCTGTGGAAAGCTCTAACTCTCAAATGTGGATTAATGCCATGAATGAAGAGTTGAAATCTATGTATGACAATGACGTTTGGGATATCGTTCCGTTGCTTAAAGGCAAGAAACCCGTTGGTTGCAAATGGATATTTAAGACTAAGCGGGATTCTAAAGGCAATGTTGAAAAATACAAGGCACGTCTTGTTGCGAAAGGTTTCACACAGAAAGAAGGCATTGATTATAAAGAGACTTTCTCTCCAGTTTCATCGAAAGACTCTTTAAGGATTATATTGGCGCTTTTAGCACATTATGATTTAGAACTTCATCAGATGGATGTAAAGACGGCGTTTCTCAATGGTGACATTGATGAAACGATCTATATGAAGCAGCCAGAAAACTTTGTATCAGGTGATGCAGGGTCTATGGTTTGCAGACTTAAGAAATCTATCTATGGGCTAAAACAAGCATCTCGACAATGGTATTATAAGTTTCACCAAGTTGTTAGCTCATTTGGTTTTGAGTCTAACATAGTAGATGAATGTATATACCTTAAGTTCTGTGGGAGTAAATTTATTTTCTTGGTTTTATATGTAGATGACATATTGCTTGCCAGTAACGATAAGGATATGTTGCATCAAACTAAGAATTTTTTATTTAAGAACTTTGAAATGAAAGATCTTGGTGATGCATCATTTGTTCTAGGGATTGAAATACTTAGAGATAGATCTCAAGGTATTCTGAGGTTATCCCAGAGGAACTATATCGATAAGATTCTAACAAGATTTGGCATGCAAAACAGCAAACCAGGAGATACCCCTATATCAAAAGGAGATAAGTTTAGTCTGAAACAATGTCCCCAAACTGACTTAGATAAAACCCTCATGAAAGATATTCCCCATGCCTCAGCCGTGGGTAGCATCATGTATGCACAAGTATGCACGCGTCCGGATATTGCGTTCATTACCGGAATGCTAGGGAGATATTTGAGTAACCCAGGTATGGAACACTGGAAGGAAGCCAAGCGAGTGTTGAGATACCTAAAGAGAACAAGGGACTATATGCTCACGTATCGGAGATCGGAACAACTCGAGGTCATTGGATATATCGATTCTGATTTTGCAGGATGTGTCGACAGCATAAAGTCAACATCAGGATACATCTTTATGATGGCAGGCGGTGTTGTGTCATGGAAGAGCGCTAAACAGTCATTGGTAGCCTCCTCCACTATGGCAGCTGAATTTGTTGCATGCTTTGAAGCATCTAATCATGGCGTATGGCTGAAGAACTTCGTCACAAGTCTGAAAATTATGGATTCTATTCAGAAACCACTCAAATTATTATGTGACAACAATTCAGCAGTGTTATACGCAACCAACAACCGAAGTTCGTCAAAGTCGAAGTACATTGACATTAAGTTTTTGGCTGTAGAAGAGAGAGTGCAGAATAATGAATTATGTATAAAACACATAGGTTCAGACTCCATGATTGCGGATCCTCTTACTAAAGGATTACAACCCAAGAAGTTTCACCAACATGTTGCTTGTATGGGTGTAATATTTGTTTAGGATGATTAGAAAATGTGGGAGTCTGAATATGTTTTAAGTTTTGTTTTTGATGTTCTATGTAATGCAATTGTAAACATTTTTGATGATATATACAAGTTGCATTCAGTTTCAGTTTCATTATTTCTTTCTTTAAAGTTTAAATTTTTTGGCCTCATACAGTAAAGTAAAGGTGACTCAATTAGAAATAGGCACGTCTAATCACACTTGCGTGTAATTTCTAAACTATATGTCCAAATCAGATTCATGTCATTCAGTTATGTTGGCAGCGTGATTTATGTCAGTTTAGTTGCGAATAAATGTGACAAATGCCGCTTAAGTCCTTTGTTAGCATAATTGATGGACGGAATTGTTTAAGAAATACGATAAGTAAAGACAGAAAAGTTGCATGCAATAAATTTAAGGATATATAATCAAAAGGTTGCACTTGTCCATGTGGGAGATTGTTGGATTTAGAGACGTCTAATTACAATAATTAGGTTGGACATGCGTGCATTATGATTATGATATCAAATACTGTCAGCAAGATTACGTTTATGTAATGATTAAATATGCCAAATAATGTGATTAATTAAGTTATGGCATTAAACGTATTTAAATAAGGATTTGGATACAAATACATATAGAATAATGTTAATCAATTATAATTGTTAATGGACCGATTATAATTGATTAAAATAATAGCAGTAATAAATTTCAGCTAAATTTCGGCTGTCCAGATTTCTTGACAGCTAAATTTCGGCTGTCCAGATTTCTTGACAGCTAAATTTCGGCTGTCCAGATTTCTTGACAGCTAAATTTCGGCTGTCCAGATTTCTTGACAGACTTGTTTCAGCTAAATTTCGGCTGCCTTAGGATTGGGGTTTTGCACTGCTATAAAAGGGCTGAGTCTCCAAGGCTTGCAATCACTCAGAAAATTGTCTACTCCATTGAAGACTTGATACTCTATCAAGAATAGCCAGAGAAAAGGATTGCAAGCTCTTGGAAGGATTCAAGAGCCAATAACTCAAGTCAAGACCAGGAGCTTTAGAAGATGGAAAGTAAGTTCCACTGTGCTTTAATTTCAATTTCTTACAAAAGAGTAGATCTTGGTTAGGATTTAAAGTAATTAGGAAAACCCACAAAGTAAATCCTACAGGGTAATCATCTCATGACCTGGGTTTTCATCTCATAACCTGTGAAGAAAAATGTTTTTCACTTATTCATTAGTTGCTCGTTTGTTAACTTCATGGACGAGGACAAGGAGCTGGTCTGTTCCGTTGCAGCCCTAGAAGGTGTTCATGCTAAACTTGACAGTTTAGAATAAAACTAGAAAGCACCAAGGCTATGTTAGATATTATTTCCTTTGAAAGATTAATGCCATTTTAACAAGAAGGTCACCATTTTGTTGCTTAATGAGAATATTGGTTTCTTATTAGTTTTTTTTCAACGTAAGATGATCGATTTGTGTATTCATGAATATTAGTTTAGCATGTGTCAATCTCATGATCCATTTATATGTTCACCATTATTATTTAGTATAGATAAATGCAAATTATAATGTTGATAAAAATAAATATTTTATTTTTTTAATGTGAAAAAAATTATTTTAATGCTTTACAAATTTGGGATATAATTGCAATATCATACCATATCCCTCACGTTAAATTTTTGAAAAACGATATGTAAAATAAATAAATTAAAAAGTAGTGTTTCCTATTTTCAATTACGTAGAACTTTTTTGAAAATAGGAAAACATTAAAGTAGAACCATCCGCAGGTCATGGGAAAACATTGTCTACCAGAATTAACTTCAAACCCGACGAAACCATGGTTTACTAGAATTACGTTCAACCCCGAAGAAACCATGGTCTACCGGAGCCCCGTTTTTGAAAGAAAAAAATAATAAATATATCCGTCACGCCAGAATGTTCGGGAATCCAAGTTGAGTTTATTGCATGGAATTAAACCTGCCCTCCACCAACACCCACGTTCCTGAAAGATATGATATGATACGATACCAATGGTGTCGTCTGGCAGTTTGGTCATCGTATCATACCTATGAAACTTTGAAAGAAAGATAGTTATAGGAATAACTAACCTAATACACGTTAATAAAATTTAATAATCACCCTTTTAAAATTTTAAGAGTGATATTAAATTTTAAAATTTTAAGCTCACTATTAATGCGATAGTTACAGGATTAATAAAATTTTAAAATCACAATTTTTTTATTAATATAAAAATATTATTTTCTCCCTAGTGATCATTTTGATCCAATAACATTAATGAAATGATTAATTAAATATTCATTTTGACTAATATTCTATATTAGGGAAAAAAACGAAATTCAGCATCGGTCTGAGTTGTAATTTTTTGAGGTTGTCATGCTAAATTGATTGTTGCAAGAGGTTGTCATCCTAAATTGATTGTTGCGAGGTTGTGATTGTTGCAAGAGGTTGTCATCCTAAATTGATTGTTGCAAGTTTATGAGGTTGTCGTCATAATGGTTATGATATTTTGTATGGAGTTGTTTTTATGATATTTTGTAGAATTTATGGTGTTGGGAAAAATTAGGTGAAATTTTGATTTGTGCATAATTTTTTGAGGTTGTCTTAATAAATTAATGGTTATGATATTTTTATGGAATTGTTTTTATGGAAATTTTTAGATTTTATATTGTTAAGAAAAATTGATGTGAAATTTTGATTTGTATTATTTAAACTAGTTTGTTAATTGTATATATAGATTCAGCGCCTTGAAAAACCCATAAAATATATCTCTATAAAACCTTTCTATTATGTAGTAATTAACATTAAATGTGTGATTTCAATAAATTATTGTTAAAATTTTAAAAAATTAACCAGGAAAACAAACCCAAAAAAAGGTTCAAAAAATCTCACTCATTTCAATATTTTAGCTGATTTTAACGCCTTTCCTATTTTAAAATGACCAGAGACAATCTGAGTATAAATATACTATTAAAGATTAGATTCGTTTTGATTACCTTTCCTGTTTTAAAATGACCAGAGACAATCTGAGTATAAATATACTATTCAAGATTAGATTCGTTTTGATTATTAGGCTTTAGATTAAAAGTCAGGTAATTGTTTTGATAATTACCAGAGGCTGACTTAAATCAACTATTACCCACAAATGCGATAATGTTAAATCAACAGTTTGACTTAAGTTTATAAATGTCATAAATCTATTATTTTATTCATAAAATAAATTCTATTGCATTTCCTTTTTTATTACGAATTCTGTCCATATTTCTCAAGTCATGCTCAGTCATAACCAAACTCTTCCCGTAAGAATCGGTAGAAACCAAACACTCGTACCTGACTAGTAATCTTACCCCGCTGATATTCATTTGTTATTAGTCGATTTATTATTAAAGATTAAATATAATATAAAAAATAATTAAAATTATGATTTAAGATGAATTTATTATTCTTATATTAAAAATCAAAAGAATATTTGTTAAAAACATTTTATTTATTCAGGTGCCTTGTTTCTGGAGGCTTTTCTCTTATGTTCTTATGTTGTACTGGAGATTTGATTACAGATTTTACTCATAAATAAGAGATTTAAATGAAAAGTAACCATGAAGATAAATCCATTTTTCATTTTAATATATATATAAAAGTGTATCATAAGAAATAGAAAGGTTTCATTATAATTGTTTTAAAATATTTCATGAACATTATTTCATGTGTTTTTTTTCTAATATTTATGTCTTGTATTGTAGATTTATTTGCATGAGGCTCAAGTAAATAGTGATGTAGTTATAAGTTTATATTTCTTTTTCTTTTCTTTTAACATGGCTAGACAATCATATACATATATTTATTAATAAATTTATTTTTTAGTTAAAACTCTTTTCAAATACTCTAGGACAAGGTTTATTTATTCTTAGAGTAGAGTAAAAAAAATTAGACACATTTATTATAACATTCTTAATTAAAACATACAATTTTACACTTCAATTATCATCCACTCATATAATAATAACGTTTACCACAATTTCACACTTCAATTATCATCCACTCATATAACAACGTTTACCACAATTTCATTTAGAATAAGACACATAAATTTTAAATTTTTAAAATATTTTAAATATAAGAAAACTACACAATTTTACACAATGCATTCAAACATACAAAATATCTCTCTAATAAATGAATCTTCATTTTTTTTTTGCAGTTTTATATTATTTTTTTAAGATTTTTTTTTCTCTTTTACATTCTATATAAAACTGTAAAAGTTATCTATTTATATAGACAAATTAGGGGATATATATAATAGATACATTTTTGAATTCCATAATGTGTATTTACTTATTTCAAATAATTGTATATGCATGTTTGGGATTTTGAAAATGTTTTATGTATTTATGTTTGTATTTTGAATTGAAATTGTATATTGTGTGTTTACTTATTTGAAAATGTTTAAGTGTAAGTGTAGTTAAATTTCTACAATGTGTGTTTCCTTACTTGAAATTGTATAATGTATGTTCACTAATTTGAAATTGTATAATGTGCATCTACTTATTTGAAATTGTATGCTTTGTGTGTTTAGTTATTTAAAAATTGAAAATTGTGTGTTTGCTTATTTGAATTTTTCTTTTGAATGTTTATAAATTTCATATTGCATATTTATGCGTTGTCACTGCAAATTTTCGTTGTGGCAACAAGGGGAACTAACCCGATCACATACCCCAATTAGATCCGCTTTCGTTTGGAGCAGCTAATTCCAATGGGTTTTAAAGGATCTCGTAAACTATTATAGGTATTGAAAGATTTCTTCTTGGAGGAAGACTTCAATTAAATCAACAAAAGAAATAGCTAACCTATGTGCATCATGCCCTATCTATACTAATTCTATCTACTTGTGTTAATCCTAACTATTCTAACCTATCATGCAGGAGCATAATTAAAATAGATTAAACATCATATGTGGATTCCAAGTCCAAATGAATTAATTACTGGGTTTACTGATGATCAAGGTTGTGTTTAAGCTTAATTGCAATCTAATTACTCATAAAGGAATATACATTCCATTTCATACAAAGCAAACTTGCAACTGATGTTTATTATGGTTTCGAATAAGAGACCACTCATGAGTTAACCATGCTAATGAATTACTAGTCCTCTTCTTGACTGAAATAGTCCTCTTTATTAGCATAATAAAATCGAACCCCATTTTGCCAAAAAAAAGTGCTCTTCCCATAGCCAGAGGCAATACTTATGCAAAAAGAGAACTAATCGCAGGTCTTCCACGACCTTGGGCCTTCCCTGTTCCTTTCAATATTCAAATTAAAATATAAAAAATAGAATGGTTAATGAAACTACTGACACGTTGAGCCCATTGTTGCTGGAGCGTTTTATTTCCTGAAGAAAAATGAATGGATGTCAATAGAAAGAGGAATGACTGCATGCTATCTCTTCACACACATATTGACTGAATGTTATTCCCTTTTATTTCCTAAAGGAAAATGAAGACAATGTACTCATCTTTCAACATATGGATTGATTTAAGATGTATCTAGAGGTAATAAGAAATTTATGGATCTGCACTATCAGGAGTACCTCTACTTAGCATAGAGTGTGCCTCCATTATACAACGTCGTGGTTCGATATCCTTTTCTTGTGGAGTATGTCCTTGCGACATCTACATTGGAGATGCAAAGGTATCATCTAGAATCCCCAAGGAAAAACACGAACCCTTATACCAAGATTTGTTCAATTTCATGTTTTCTAAGAGTTTTAGGACCTCCTGCCCCATTCTATCCCAAAAGCCATGACACATGGCAACAAAAATCCGGCTGGTAAAGGTATCATGTAGATGAGAAATAGTGTCCATGCGCTGATCATTTAAGGGTTGTGTTCTTTCTCGAGTTTCATTATCATCCCCCACTCACTTTGTGTCTTGGAGAATTCTTTAGAGTTTAGTTATACATTGTCCATGTGTATTGTCTAAGATTTTCTCTACAATAGGTTGCAAGAAAGACATATTTGGTTCTCAATATGACAGTTATCCCATTTGCTTGCTCCCCAAATACCATCTTCTTATCTCTAGTTGTAGGTGTAAGCAGGCAAGATGCTTAAGACCTGAGTTGTGTCTTAGCTTTAGGATGCAACACATCAAGGATCCTCTTGATAGCGTTCCACAAAACAATCCCAACTGACTGGGAACATTGTAAAGGCATACATCGTTGCCTCTGGTTAACTTTTGCATGTATTGAAGGCCAAATTTATTTAGCATCACACCATCTCTCAAAGGAATCAAGACCTTAGAATATTGTTTCTCCAATGCTCCCACCACTACCTCTCTATGACTATGATTGCATTTTCCAAATAAATCAAACATTCGGGCCAGCGATTAACAATGACTTTGTATTCATTCAGAGTTCTTCGATGTGTTCATACATTTCTTCAACAGATTGTGAGGTAGAGTGTTGTGTGGTTGTTTTCGTCCATAGAACCTTATCAAACTTGCACAAATTAGGCAGACAAAGGTGTTTTTCTAAGATCCACAGAACAATGTACATATGAAACAAATGTCTGAGCCCACACCTCCTTTAATTGGACAGGTATTACAAGATGTATGATCCTTTTGCAAGTCAGCAGTTGCGATTAAAATATATGTTACATGAGTGGAAGTGCCAGAGGGAGGATAAGCAACAAGAAATTTTTGTAGTATGTTGCGTAGCTCCACACTGTATATGCCTTCTCTGTTTCTTGTCATAAATTCCTCCGTTTTGGCCATGTCTCGCTTGCATCTTTTCCTCGCAGCAATTCCTGATGCTTATGCATTAGCTCGTTGACCTCACTTTTCTTCTCTTGGTCCTCGCCTACATAAATGACTAACATTAGCTATGACTATGAGACATATGATGGAAAACAAACCTTACCTTCATTAAAACTTTCATAAGGAGATAGAATCTATAACTGGGGAGCTCTGTGAGTCCTTCAGGCTCTAAGTCTTAAGACGGTGTGATAATCTTTATTTGGTCATGACACAATGATAGCTACAAACTTGCTAAGCGATGTTTTAGGGGGAATTGATGATCAAAAGTGAAACAGATAGCCATGTGATGAAATGGTTAAAGTATTTTGGCACAATGGGGTGCATCTCTTTCAAAAAATAATTTTGTTTATTCATATTTAGTACTGTGAACTGAGAGCCCCAAAGGAATTTCCTCGAAATTTGGAGTTCAGGCATCAGGGGAAGCGATCACATAACGATCTCGGACTCCTACTATCTTAGGCAAGGTTTTAACTCCACACAAGATTCAACCTTTAGGTTGATCCCACCAGTTATAGCATCAAGCACTTCATGAAATTCTTTAGGCATGCAAAGTCACAGTTTCCATTTTAATCTCAAAACGCACTACAACCATAATTATTAAACCATTAAACCATTCAGCTTTGAGGACATAATTCCATCCAACAACTCCAATTATCATTTGGAGAAACGAAATATCAAACTTCTTAGGGGACCCATTCAAATTTGCCCCAGAGTAGATTTTAATAGGGTGGTGGTTGTCGCCATAACAATTGGCGAACCATTGGGCGGACCAGTTACCTCTATTACCAAATAAACCTTGGACTAATAGAACATCATGGAGTTAAAGATAAGCTTGAAATACAAATTGTATAGATGGACAGGCATGGGTTCCAGTCAACATTATTCTCTTTTGGTATGATAAAGACAAATAGCTCTACTTCCCATTAGGTTTTCGACAGGCATTCTCCAATGGTCATATTATGGGATTCATTAACCATCCCTATCCATTTTCCACTTTCAAAATCCTTTCACGGTCATCACCTGTTTGTCAACACCTGCTTAGGTGTGTACCTCAACTCTTTATCACACATCAAGCTTGATGTATATATATAAATATGGTCATCCGCTCTTCATGTAAGAAAATTTTAGTGTTATACTTTCATATGATCAAATGGGGCACAGTCATGGGTTACACCATACTTTTTAACCACTAAAGCAAGGTTGGGGCTTGCTGTGTCAATCGGTACTCTGAGTCTAACAATAGTCCCTACTCCAACCAGCTTCTAAAACAACCTGTCCTTCCAGATTGGCACAAGGACTAGACATTTTATTTTCTTTTAAATAAGTCCTTCTAGTTTTAGGCACAAGGACAAGAGCACAATTAAATTTGCCATAGGTTATATGACAGTGAACTTAGCCCATGAAAGGATGTTTACTTGCAGATGATAGGTATTCATAATTTTAGTGTGGTGGGCAGAACCAATGGAGAATAACTGAAAACCTTATAAGAAAGTATAGGCTAGATCTAGGCAGGACCTTTCAAAATGCAACATTTCGCCATGCCATTCCAGCTATGGTTATAAATTTTTTGTTTTATAAGGATGTCCCTACATGCTTAGGGTATCCAGGTTATCAACGGATCTTACCTAGTTCCCAATAGTTGCCAATGAGTGGCTTCGATTTGAATTTTATCCCTGATTTTTCCAGTTCTCAAAGGCTCATCAAAGGTTCGTTTGACTTGCAAAGTAACAATGAATTTAGGATTTGTAGACTCATCAATAGGTTAGTGAAGGAAGCAAAATGCTGAAGATGATGAGTGAGGCCAATTGAAAGAAATCTACAAAAGGCAAAAACAAAACTGAAAGACCAAAATCAAATGGTTTAAAGAAACTTAAGTTCAAAAACAAAAGGAAGATAAAACTTTGCATAAAGAAAAAAAAAATATACAACTCAGCTAACAACAAATAAAATAAATCTTAACCTAAGTAACCACCATGTGGTGGCTACTGGAAATACCTCTTAAGATGTTGGCCATTAACAGGGAGTTTTTCGGTTTCTCCTTGTAAAGTTTTTAATCTATAGGTTCCCTAACCAATTTTTTGCTCAACTTGGATTGGGCCTAGCCATAAGTGTTGGAATTTCATTTGCTTACCTTTCAGCTCACTCAACTTGTCCCATTTCAAGACTACCTCTTCGACTTGGTAATATTTATTTCTTACCTGATGGCGATCAAACCATCTCTTCACAATAATTTGGTGATTCCTGAACTTACTTTTGGCATTATCTCTCAATTCCTCCAACCTCACCATTTGGTTGATCCTTTTTTGAAGTAAGGCTGAAGGGGTCCCTTTCGAGGCTCGAGAGAGCTGTAAAGAGGGAAGGGCAACATTGGGAGGTAAGATTGCTTCCTATCCATAAACGAGGAAGTATGGGAAGTTTCCTAATGCTACTTTTGGGGTGACTCTATCGGCCTAGAGGGCAATTGTTAGAGCATTGTGCCAATTTCTCTGGTTGTCTGTGACAGATTTATGGATTATGCAGATGAGGCTTTTATTTGATGACTTTGTAACTCCGTTTCCTTGGGGGTAATAGTCTGCAACACACCTTATGTGAATTGATTTATCAATAGAAAACTCAGTCAATTTTAGTGATGAAAAGTAAGAAGTGTTATAAAATATGAGAGCGTCAGGAATACCAAACCTGTTGATAATGAATTTCTCAATAAAAGATATTACCTCGTCTTTGTTAACCTTCCGAAGCAGGATGGCTTCAGTACATCTGGTGAAGTAGTTGGTTGCCATGAGTATATATTTATGCTGTTGTGAAGAGTTCGGAGTGATCTCACCTATGACATCTAGGCCCCATCTCTGGAACGGGTGATAAATCATAATAGGCCTGAGGGGAATGACTGGCTCTCTTTATTGCCCTGTGATAGTTTGACATACCCTGCACTTCTGAGTGTAGGCATGTGAGTCTCTGAACATTGTGGGCCAATAATATCCAGCCCTTAGTATTTTGTGAGCAGTGGTCTCTCTACCATAATGACCACCGGTTGGGCCATCATGCATTTCTTTCAAGACATGATCTACATCATCCTTTTCCAAACACCTCAACCAAACTCCATCATAATTTTTCCTGTATAATGTGTCATTGGCCAAGTGATACTGATCAGATTTTAACCTGAGTGCTCTTCTTCGTGATGCATCCACGTGCTCAGGACATGATCCCCGAATTAGATAAAAGTGTATGTTGTAATACCATGAATCAGAGTCCAATGGGACTTCCAATATTTCACGCTCATACACTAGCATCTCGTTGTCCCATTCAGGCTCCTTCCAAAATTCTACTTGTGCATTTCACATGCACTGCACTTCTAGTTCCATTGATGTTCCTTCTTTATCTTCTAAGGCTTATGTTGCAATCTTACACAATCCCTGCCCCCTAACTATCTTTGCCAGCTTAATCTCAAGTTCGTATTCTTGAAGAGCCATTATCCATTTTCCTCTTCATTCTCCCATTCCCTCTGCACAAAGAGGGTTCTTACAGCAGGGTGGGGAACAATTACCTTAGTCCTGGCCTTCAATAAATAGGGGCGGAAATGTTTCATGGCCCTAAAAACCACAAAACATTGTTTCTCCATGTTCGGGTAATTCAGTTATTCTCCATGAAGATTGGATGTCATACAAGAAATGGGGGCTTCGTTGCCGCTATCATTCTTTTGGGTGAGGATTGCAACATATGAAATATTAGAAGCGAAAGTATACATGAGGAATTCTTTGTCAAAATTGGGGCTGACCAACGTTTGAGCCTCTGCAATGGCCTCCTTAATTCGCTAAAATGATCTCTTAGCTTCATCGCTCCACCTATACACGACGTCTTTCTTAAACATTAGCTGAATCGGTCACTCTATTTCCGCAAAGCCTGAAACAAATTTCCGAACGAAATTAATCTTCACAAAAAAATAATGCATCGCCTTTTTATTTGCAGGAGGTTGTATTGTCATGATGGTCTCTATTATTTCAGGATCGATAATAATCCCTTCCTTAGATAGGATATGACCCAGTAGCTTCCCTTTTGTAACTGCGAAAACACTCTTCTTTGGATTCAATGATATTCCATACCTTCGGCATCTTTCGAAAATTTGTTTCAAGTGATAAATATGATCCCTCTTGTGATATGAATACACAATAATGTCATCTGTGTAAACCACTATTGATCTATTAATCAATTGTTGGAAAGCTGTGTCCATAGCTCTCTGAAATGTGGCACCTACAATAATAAGACCAAATGACATCTTACAATACGCGGAGGTGCCCCATTTAGTGTTGAAAGTTGTCTTAAGCTGATCTCCATTCGACACCAACACTTGATTATATCCCAAAAACCCATCCAATAGGGACAACATTTCAGACCCAGAAACACATTGAAGAATGTGTTCCATGGAAGGGACAGGATAGTTATCCTTCTACGATGCTTTGTTCAAGTTCCTGAAATCGATACATAATCTGATGTCTCCATTTTGTTTTCTTACTGGCATGAGATTGACCACCCAACTGGTGTGCCTGACCGGAAAAATGATTTTAGCATCCAGCATTTTGTTCAACTCTTTCTTCACCAACGGTTGCATACTTGGATGCATCTTATGAAGCTTTTGTTGGTAAGGCTTAACATCCTTTTCCAAAGGAATCACATGCTGCATGATATCGGTATCAAAGGTTTTTAAGTTGCCATATGTCCATGCAAAGACATCCTTGTACTCTTTAAATAGCTTGACAAATGCAGCCTTTTCTTGTGGAGAGCATCCTAAGCCGAATTTAACATTTTTTGGGTCTTTTTCAGTTCCAATATTGACCAACTCATACTTCATGGATGAGCTATGCGTTTTGCAGTTAGGTGTCTTCTTAAATTTATCATGCAGGTCATAAAAGTGCTCCATCTTAAGAACTGACTTGGGAATTATATTGGGCTAATCTTTTTCCTCATCCGCACTCTCATTCATAAGCCTGTCATGCTCTTTTTCATCAATGAATTCATTTTTGAATGTCTTTTCGCAATGCAGTAACTTAAGGATTTGCTCATCACCTTTGAATACCTGCCAATTTGAGATGTTATCAGGTACAGATGGTCTAAAAATCAATTCAACATAATATTTATTCTTGTTTAATCTAAGATCAGGCAAAGGTTATGAAGCCATACCAGCCATCAGATCGACATCTTGGTTTTTCCCTCGAGGTATGTATGTGATATTAAAAGAATCAAAACTGCCAATTAAGCTGCATACCTCATGCTGGTATCTTACCAGGTGTGGCGAATTGCAATGTATCCTTTTCCTTACCTGATTGAAAATTATCTATGAGTCACGGAAAACTTTAAGATTTTTCACCTTCATATCAATGGCTTTCTTGAGGCCCTGCAATAAGACTTCGTATTCTGCCATGTTGTTGGTGCACGTGAACTCCAACCAGCTAGCCATCAAATGTTGGTTCCCTTGTGGGTTTATGAGAATGCTCCCAATGCCTGCACCCTCTAGGCAGTTAGATCCATCAAAGTAGAGTGTCAAAAATATAGAATCTATTGCTACATCAATTGAACTACTTTCTATGAAATTAGTCCTATCATCTAATATATTACAGGGTAGTTCATCAGTTGGACTATGGGGGCAAGCTTCCAACTGTATGTTCATTGCAGTTTATTCAATGTCTCTACATGGAATTCTCCAAAATAGGTTACCATGGCACAAATGTTGAAACTATAATTCCCAAAGATAAAGTTGGTAAACATTACAGGTTCACTGGGGTCGTTTAGTTCTGTCACTACATACTTCATGTATCTTTCTCGATCAACCCTCAACATATCACTTTTTCCTTTCTGAGGCAACAAGAGATGGGACCAATGAGTTAAGAAATATCCATTCAGATTTGTTGACCAATCCCTACTAAGAAGCATCCCATATGCCTCAAGTATGTTGACTACAACTATGTCAATGACTTGCGTGTATTGTGGTTTGGTAGTCATTCGAATCAATACATCTTTCAATTCTCCAATCACTTTTACAGTCGTTATGTCCAGTTGCATAATTCGAGTTCTAGTTTTCTCGGGCATTGCATGAAGTATTTTAGCAACAGTGTAAGGCATAACAGTGGATGAGGCACTAGAATCTACCAAGCAATTATGTACATTCGTATTGAAGATTTCAAATGTGATAAGGAAAGGTGGAGTCATGGACTTTGATTTCCTTCATATCATGGCTGCATTGACATCTTGGGGCATTTGATTCATTTTTGACAAAGTGGCTTATATGGCTGGTGGCATTCGAGATGTACTGGAGGTACTAAAGGGTCTGGACACCGAAGTTTTGGTTTGGCTACTCGAATTGGTGAGATATTTGAAAATTCGTTAATTCATAACTTTCAAAAGAAAATCTCTTTGCTGCATTAACTTTAACAAATCGAATTATGTGATATTGGCTCGAGATTTCTTAAGATCATCCACAATGTTGTAGTCAATGTTATAAACAAGGTAGGGCAGAGTAAGCATACCGGTTTTTCCATTCTTAGGTGGGAATTTACAATTTTGAGTTGCTTTCGTTGCACTTGGTGATGTATTATCCTTCTCTGGAGACCTAATAGCTGGAGTAC
This sequence comes from Pinus taeda, assembly GCA_000404065.3. NCBI lineage: Eukaryota > Viridiplantae > Streptophyta > Pinopsida > Pinales > Pinaceae > Pinus > Pinus taeda. The sequence goes on along the minus strand of APFE031262941.1, from coordinate 30,096 downwards.
TCTTGGAATTACCACTAGGTTTATTCTTCTCAACAGGAACATTGGGAGAAGATTCCTTCGAAGGGCGAACGTCTATCTTCGTCTGATCTACAGGCTTCATCACATCCGCAAGTGGTCCTTTACTTCGTGTGTGGATTTCATTAGTGTGAATTTCTTCTATATTTTCTTCTTCATTGTCATCGTTCTCATTTTCATAGAATCCTACAGTACATTGATTTGAGATACTTCATCCTTAGGCTTCTCTACTTCGTAATCTTCCTCATCTTCCTGTTCTTGCTCCAGATCTGCTATAGGTTCCTGTTTGGTTAGAAGTGATCCAATAAGAGCCAGGTCTTCCATATTTAAAATCCATTCATTAGGTGGAGCAGGCAATGTAGGTTGACCATGACCACCTTTTGTTTTCTTATGATAGAAAGATTTGAAGGACTTTATGTCGTTATTATTTCCTCCATTTCCATTTATACTCTCCCAAGAATTCCTCTTCATATCAATGAATTTTTTCGTCAATTTATCAATGATCCAATGCAAACCCTCCACATTGGTGGTATCCTTTTCTTTGGTCTCAACCACTTTCTTATCACTCCCATTATTATTCTTTGATGATTGAGAGGCTTTCTTTTCTTCAGTTGTATAATGACACCCTGTGAGATTGATCATTTCATTCTCAACTTTTACTACTTCATCAATGGCACCCTCTAAGGTTTGTGTGTTACTCCTTTGACCCACATTGTAGTAGGGATAGGAAGAGCAGTGATGTAAAATTCCATGAGCACAGCATCATAGGTCTAGCATTAGCTGGGATTCTGTTGAACAAAGTGTTGAACCGGATGTTAAAATCCTTGACCCTTTCATTGATGTCCATTTCTAAACATGATAATTCTAAAACCAAGGCTACAGGTGTCTTATCATCACCAAACTTGTCTATGAAGGCCCCCTTAAAAGCACCCCATGAAGTGATCGATCCAATTCTCAAGCTAAAGTACCATGTGGATGCTGCACAAATCAAGGTAAAAAGGAATAGACGACATACCATGTCCTCATCTACTACCCCTAACATGTGCACAACTATGAAGAAAGAGTGAATGTGGGTCCAGATGTCATTACATTGATCTTAAGGATATGCCTTGGCTACAATAAACAACAAAAGAGATTATACACATAACTTTGATGTCAACAAGTGAGTAAGCTTTGTGAAACACCAATTGCAATGCATAAAAGGTACTTCCATGCCAATGGAAGAAAGAGTGAGCCTCTAGAAGAAAAGAAATAGTACCATCCTAAAAGAGATATATAAGAGCAAGGAAAGATTCATTAGTAACTTGAGAAATTATTCACAAGGTAAAAAAAATCATGACAGAAAATAACAACGCACATTCAATAATATATATATACAAAATCCAACAAAATAGTTTGTTTTCTTTAGTATGTATGAACATAAACATATACTGCAAACATTAGAAGAATAATATTACAACATTCACGATACATGCATTAAAATGTGTTGGATATGGGAGCTTCTAACTATAAGTGAAAGTTCCAAGTACATAATTACAATGATGAAACACTAGCCCCAACAGTGGAACATGAAGCTACCACTTACTTCTCCAAAGAATGATATTCTCTCCTATGCTAAACTAGAGAAGTGAAGGGTAACTCTCCAAAAGACCAAGGCATTTGCTTGTGTTATGTGGGTTTATTTATAACAAGTGAGGTGATCTTTCACCTCCCCTTATGACTCTTGAGATTCCATTTTCCTTATGAGCTAGTCTTAAGCCTTTGAACTACCTAATCACTCTTCACGTTCTCTATATGACTCTTGGACATCGACTTACACATATTACATTTTCTCATTATATTCAAAATACAAAATTACATATTACAAAATGTGGCTATAGCCATAAGATAAAATAATACATCATGATTAAACTTTTGGAAATTGTGACTCAACAATGGTAACATGTATCTCTATAGTAAGATATGGGTGCCAAGATTTATTCTTTGTTATTATGTGCTCAACTTTCAATTGTAGATCAGGATTATATCTAGCTTTACCCTCCATTGCATTTGGATATATGGTCTTCAAATATATTTGAATGTTGCTCAACAACATGATTAACTTCATGTGCATATTTGTTGGATCAGCCACATACTACAAGATAGATTCTTTAGTCACCTCAAGCTCATCCTAAGTGGTCGCCTATTTGATATTGTTTAAAAAATCTTCTATCCATTGTCTGAAAGTGTTATTTCCCTTTACTTCTGTGAATTTACCAATAGAAAGTGTCATGTGCATCCTTACCAAGGCATCCAATCCATGATACAATCATGAATATACTGATATGGTATTGGTTACAAAATTATGGAGCTACCCAAAAATATGTATAAACATCCTGATTTCTACCCTGTCCAATTCAGCATCATGTCTTCCTATCTTGACCAACACCATAAGGTTATTCATATATTTGGTTTCATATTCTTAGATCACATATATCGTTATTTAAGCTATCTTCAGGACCTTCACCATATTTTGTGATCCTTTTTGTACTTCATCCAAGAGCACCACTACCTGATGGAAAGTGATCATCTAGACATATAAGTGCTTCATGGTGTTTTCTAGCAGCTTGATTTCTTCAAGTATTACTTCCTTTAACTCCTTTCTACTAGCACTGGTGGAAGACAATCTATGATTCTCAACCACGAGATGATCGATTTGTTTCCTTGTAGTAACCAATTTCTATCTTAATTGTTGATTTTACTGCATCAAGAAGTTAGTATTCTTCTTAGTGGCTCCTACAAAGGTTGCATTTGTTGTAGCAACTTCTCTTAGATTATTCTCGATATTTGGCACAATCACCCTTTCTATTGATAGAAACAAGATGATCAGGATCATTTGGAAAGTACCTTCTCCTTTCCTACACTATTGTACTCTTTAGCTCATCAAAGGTGAAGTATAAAATGTCCATGACCCTATCATATGGTGGATGAACTATTCACATTTCATTGAGTTGGAGATGGAAACTAGTGAGAGAAGGTGGAGACCGATAACTTGATTATTCTAAAATTGGCATAATATTTTCTTATGACTGGCTATGACAACTGGTGAGTCGTAATTATCTTCCTATGATTGTGGTATGAACCCTAACTCAAAAAACTCTTTCCATAATAACTAAGGGAAATAGAAATCAAATGTTTCAACTCTTGTTCGATAGGTGATGGAGTTATTCCCTCTTGTTCATCATCTACCTACCGGGCCTGCAAGTTTCCTTCATCTTTCTTCTTCCTCTAATGTAACTTCCCCTGGTTGATTTTCCATGTAAATAAAATAAAACCAAGGTCATGGGACACGTATTCCAAGCTGAATGGTGGGAAAACATTGTAGTGGGCATCACTTGTAGTTTATTAATGACTACAGAAATTGACAAACGCATTAGCAAAGGAAAGGAGGAAATAATTGGCATTTAATTATGAGAAATAAAGGAAAATAGGAGAAAAGGAAGGTGAAGAGACACAAATTTACATGCAAAGGAAATTAGAGGAAAATGGTAGAAAATAAAAGAAAAAAATGAGACATCAATAATGAAAATGCATCAAATAATCAATCCACAGTTTTTGTCAGTTTATCTTATGGATCTCTTCTTCTATACTCTTACTCTGGCACACTTAGAGCATTCTAGCATTCACTTGGACTTGAAGAAAGCAAGCAAAGAAGAAACAAGGAATTGAGAACAACTAAAAAGAAGATTGGATTAGCTACCACAATAGGATTACTTTGTAGGTAACAGGTTGCATGCCTGATTTCCTTGTTGGGTTTTGGATGCATGGTATATGCATGTGATTCCTTGGTTATTTTTCTATCATTGGCATGCAAATTTTCCTAGAGTGACAATAGTTTCATCCTTGCCTTTTTATTTCTTAGATAGCCATGATGTAATGGGTTCTCTATTTGATTTAGCTTTAAATAGAAAATAGACTTGGATCCTTGTTGAGGTGGTATTGGGAAAATACCAAAAGGTTAAGGGTGGAGATGGGCTTTCTCCTAGAACTCTTGATGAATGGGTGAAGACAGGAAAATTCCTCTCGAACTAGGAAAGAATTCGAAGGTGTCCATGCTTGTTTTGTTGTTAGTGATTCTTGGACCAATTTAGGTGAAATCACTTTGGTAGAGGGTTGAGGTGGTTTGAACTCTGGAAGCCCTCACTGGTTTTATTTTAGTTTAACCCATATCATCCCACATTCATGCTTAGAATATGGCATGGGGGTGATTGGACAAAATAGAGATTTGGTTCAGTACAATCTATGGTTGGGTGTTACATGAAAGTCCCTAAATTGGTTGGATTTTGCATATATTAATTCAAGTTATTTTATTATTATGATTAATGATAACTTGTATTTTTTATTATGTTGATCTTATGGTTGATTTGTTATGGATTCTAGTCTGGTCATATGTTGATTATATGCTTGGTTTGATAATGTGCCCTTAATACAGATCTTTTCCATGATTTGACAAGTGATTGAATGATTGATTGATCCAAAATCCTTTTCTTATAGATGTGTTAAGAATTACATGCATAAATTGTAGCTTAACAGAGAAAACTTAATGTGCACATGAGACAAGAGGAGAAACACATAAAGCATGAAAGAAGACAACAATACTTGATAACGGAGTTTTCCCATCTTGGACTATGTCTCCGGGCCCTGCTCAATCAATGGGGAGGCCTTCATTCATTAGATGGCATGAGAAAGAAGAGTACAAGCATCAGTTACAAAAAAGGAGTTTTATACCTCCATACTGAAAAATGGCTGAAAAATGCAGAACTCTGATGTAGAAACAAACAAAGCCATTGCATTTGTGGTGTTGAGAAGTGTTGAAACCATATAAAATTTGATGTGATTTATGTAGAAGCTCTTCTTACAATTATGATGGATCACAGAAGCCTCAATTCTACCATATAAAATTTGTCAAATTCTGACAAAATGAAAATTTGGCCCTCCTGCAAAATTCTGCCTTGAACTGCATGCACTGCTTCCTCTGCCTAAGCACACTAAGCAAATAAGTTCATATAACGTTTGTTGGGTGGATTGACCAAGAAAGTGGTTTGGTGTGTTGGTTGTGATCCAGTTTAATAGGGAGGAGGTCGGGAGTTCAAACCCCGCCTCCTCTATTTTTTATACCCACAAACCAATCTCTTTTTTTAAATAAAAAAAAGGTGGTTGGGTCAGGCCTGCCCACTGTACCCATCTCTGCCTACATTCTTTTCAATGGTCGCACCCTCCAAAAACTATTTTTGGTTTGGGTTGGGTCCACGCCCAAGGGTTGTCCCAACCATGTTTGTTATTTAGTGGCTCCGTGGGAGTAGCACAGGGGCCAGGGTCATGACTTATCCCTCCTGTTTTATGTTGATAGTTTCGTGGTCAGAGGGAGGGTCTGCCCCTCCTTTGGTTATGTTTTTTGTTTGGGGTGGCGGGGTTCGTGGCCTTTCACCCCTTTTTCCAATATTTTTTTGTTTTAAAAAAACAAATTGTGCAATTTTGAAAATCTTGTTTTGGACTGTAGGAATCTTTTTAACTAGGCCATGATTTTGCCTAGAATCTGGCCGGAGTTGGCCAGATTTTGTCTGCCGAAAAAGTGTAAATTGTGTCCTCGTTAAACCTGTAGAGTCATCAAAAGTCAACCCAACTTTGACTGTTTCTATCTCCTTCATCTGGACTCATATTGGAGTGTCGTTTGCAGCGTTGGAATCAGGGTGACGAGCAATTCAATCTGATGTCAAGTTTATCGCCTTTATGCCACTTTTAATATTGAGATTTTTCCATGCCACTGTGTTTGGAGATCCACCTGGATCAATCCTCCCCATTGAGGAGATTTTGGACCGCCAAAATCTTTATCAGTCAATTGGCAAGTGAGGGAATTGTTCCCTCACTCTTTTTTTTTCCAGCCATTTTTCCTTGCTAGGGTGCATCCCCTTGAAACAAACTTGAAGGTATTCCAAATCTCCCCATCGTGAAGTCATGGTTCTTCTATCAAGGATGATGTCTTCAGGTAACTCATTGAGATACTCTGGTGCAAAGTCATCAACTGTAGGAACTGTGCCCACCTCCTCATTGTCCATAATCAATGGTCGCTCATACAGATTTAAGTTCACCACATTCACTACGGAGTACATCTGCATGTATATCGGCAAATCACGACAAAAGGAATTATTTCCAATCTTCTCCAAAATGGTGAATGGACCATACTGGATTAGTCGCAACTTCTTCCATTCTCCCTTCATCCTATCCTTGCTGATGTGGAACCACACTTTGTCGCCCACTTGAAATTGATGGCCGACTCGATGTTTGTCATGTCAAGCCTTATACCAGGCTTGACTTTTCTCCAACTTCTCCTGTACTACTTGGTGAATCAACTAGATCTGTTGAATGAACCACTGCACTTTGTCTCTGTCATCACGTCCACTGGAGTCATCTTCCCTTCCAAAGACCATATCAAAAGGGTCTTTTGGTAGGTAGCCAAAACATGTCTCAAATGGTGAACGATGCGTAGATGAGTGCACTGCTCGGTTGTAGGAATGCTACACATATGGAAGATGATCATCCCATGACTTAGGATGTTTTCCACAATAGCCTCGCAACAAGTGTACCACAATACGGTTAACAACCTCGGTCTATCTGTTAGTTTGTGGATGGAATGTCGTGCTTCTTTTCAACTTGGTGTCCATCATCTTCGACAAGCTGGTCCAAAACTCTTTGAGAAAACGAGAGGCCCGATCTGACACAATCGATGTGGGCAACCTAAAATGGACCCAAACATGCTGAAAGAAAAGATGAGCAGTCTGCTCTGCAATGATATGCTTTTTACAAGGCATTAAAATACACATGTTACTAAAATGGTCAACGACGACATACAAATAGTTGTGACTCTTTCTAGACAAAGGAAAACCTCCTACAAAATCCATCAACACACTTTCCCATGGATGACTCGGAATAGGGAGTGGTATGTAGAGCCCGAGTTTTCTATTAGAGGGCTTGAAACAAAACACATCACACAACCCTTTACATAGTGAGTCACAATTTTCTTCATATGAGGCAAAAACAAAATCTTTGTGCATGACAAAAAGTTTTTTCAATACCAAAATGACCAAACACAAGGGAGGTGTGGGCCTCCCGAATTACATGTACCCTTTCTCCTGTGGGTATGCACAATTTGCAAGGTGATACAACAGTTTCCCTTGCAAGTGATAGTTCTTGACCTGTGAACCATGGGTTAGTTTTGCGTAAATCTCCTTGAAGTCATCATTGTTAGCATATTGTTAAGCATAACTTTCAAAAGATAACAAAGCATTATGCAAAATAACAAAAGGAGAAATAGGAGGCTGAGATAGCATATCGACCACTTTATTGCTAGTTCCCTTCTTATACTTTATTACTCGATGAAATTTCTATAGAAAACCCATCTACCTAAAATGACAAGATTGTTACAATTTAGTCTGTCACTGAAGATACTATAGGGGTTGATGATCCGTATGGATGATGGTCTCCTTGCCGATCAGGTAGTGTTTCCACTTTTTTACACTCTGGACCAAGGCATATAATTCCTTGTCATAAGTGGGATAGTTTATCACAAGTTGAGAGAACTTCTTTGAATGGTAACATATCGGCTTCTTTTGTTGCATCAGTACAACTCCAATGGCATATCTGGTGGCGTCTGTTTCAATCTCGAATGGCTGTTGGAGATTTGGTAAGGCTAAGACCGGTGCGATGCTGATATTTTCTTTCAATGTTTCGAAGGACTTTTGTTGCTTTCCTCCCCATTGAAAGACTTGCTTTACACCTGTCAATGTGTGTAAAGATGCTGCAATAATAGAGAAATTGGCAATAAATCTCCTTCAATACTGGACTGCACCCAAAAAGTTGCGAACCTCAGTTACACTAGTAGGCTTAGGCCAGTTTACAATTGTTTCAACTTTAGAAGGATCAATTTTTAACTGACCATGACCAACAATATGACCTAGTTAAACCAAAGAGGTTTTCCCAAACTCACACTTTGACAATTTTACATAGAGTTTTTCATTTTTCAATACATCAAGCACTTTATTTACATGACATACATGCTCATTCCAACTTTTACTAAAGATAAGAATATCATCTAGATAGATAAGAACAAATTTATCAATGAAAGGCCTAAAGAGATCATTCATGACCCTCATGAAAGTGGCTGGAGAATTGCAAAGTCCAAATGGCATCACCACCCATTCGAACAACCCCTGTTTGGTCTGAAGGCGGTTTTCCACACATCCTACTCTGCAATTCAGAACTAGTGATAACCACTACACAAATCCAATTTGGTGAAATAGATAGCATTCTTTAACTGATCTAATAAGTCATCAATAAGGGGAAGAGGGTAAAAATTTTGTTATGCTCTTTAACCTGCAAGACGATACCAGAACACAAAATATGCAAAGAAATATACCCAGAACATAGAATAGCGAGTAAAAAGAGGAAGTATTTTATTATTCAGAAAGCAATGTTCACTTGCCTCTTCGAGGGGGCAACCTCCAATAGAGCAGATCTTGATGATAAAATAAGACACGATGCTCCTCACAGGGACTCTCTATCCTTTATATATGACTCATACATGCAATACCATGGGTTTTATTAATACCATCTATCTAATACCATGGCCCATTTGCAACTAATTGTGGTCCCGTCATTAATTGCAGGTTAACCACTTACAATTATTAATATGGGATTTATTCACTCTTTACTATGACTCGATCCCACTACATAAATAAGGGGGTTAGGGTGGGACCCTAACATGCCCTCCCCCTTAAGAATAGCCTTGTCCTCAAGGCTGAAGCTGCGGAAACTGCTGAAGAATAGTGGCTGGTTCCCAAGTTGCATCTTCTGGAGAGGTGTCTTTCCACTTGACGAGGACTTCCCTAATCATGCGGCCACGCAGGGGCCTTTCTCGTGTGTCTAGGACTTGTTCAGGTTGGAGCCAAATTGACCCTTCCTCATCTAATTTAGGTAGACTGGTTTGAATTCTGCAATTGTTTCCAATCACTTTCTTGAGGCATGAGACATGGAAAACTGGATGGATTTTTGCAGTAGGTGGCAAAGCCATCTTGTAGGCTACTTCTCCAATGCGCTGAAGTACTTGATATGGTCTGTAGAATTTTGGAGATAGTTTCTAACAACCCTTGTCTTTGAGTGATTTTTGCTTATATGGTTGCAGCCTCAAAAATACCTGATCCCCTTCTTGAAATTGGCACTCTGAGCGATGCTGGTCTACCTATTGCTTCATTTGGTTTTGAGCTTGATGAAGATTCTCTCTAAGATGGGCGAGCATGGTTGCACGATTTTGTAGGAGTTGATCCACTATTTTTACCTTTGAGCGCCCCTTGATATAAGAAGTAGGGGAAGGAGGGAGTTGACCATATACTACTTCATAGGGAGTCATTTTGGTGGTGGCATGATAATTGGTGTTATACCACCATTCAGCCAGAGGTAACCATTGTACCCAAAGATGTTTCTTTTCTGAAGTGAAACACCTAAGGTAGGTTTCCAGACATTTGTTGACGACTTCAGTTTGACCATCCATTTGTGGATGATAGGAAGTACTGAGTTTTAGTTGGGTGCCTTGTAGCCTGAAGAGTTCTTGCCAAAAATTACTGGTGAAGATCGGGTCATGATCAGACACAATAGAAGTGGGCATGCCATGCAATTTGAAGATCTGATCCATGAAAGATTGAGCGACCAAAGTCGGTGTAAACGAGTGGGGTAAGGTGCAGAAATGAGCATACTTCGAAAGTCTGTCCACAACCACCATGATGACTAACTTGTTTCCTGACTTTGGAAGACCTGTAATGAAATCCATAGAAACCTACATCCATATTGATGTCGATATTGGAAATGGTTGTAATGTGCCTGGTTCTTCGACGGTCTCCCCTTTGTGGAGTTGACAGACATCACATTATGCTACAAAAGTAAGGATGTCCTTTTTCATGCCTGTCCAAAAAAATGATCTTCTGGTGCGAGCATACGTCTTCTGAAAGCATGAATGTCCTGCAATGGGGGATGAGTGCAATTCTACCAAAATTCAAATTTTGAGGGTGGATGTTGGTGATATTACGACTCTGTCCCTCTAGAAAAGAATCTCATCCTACCACGAGTAGCCCTTGATGGAATTTGGATCCGCGTGCAATTGAGAAATGAGTTGGGAGAGCCCTGGATGTGAAAACCATTCCCTGTGAGCCTCTTCAATCCATTCTGGAATGGGAAGGGAAATTGCTAGTAGGGTACTTTCCTCCTCAATTGGCGAGATAATGCAACACCTACACTATTTTCTTGCCCTTTTTTGTAAATGATCTCATAATCATATCCCAACATTATGGCGAGCCATTTATTTTGTTGTGGGGAGGATAGGTGTTGCTCCAAAAAATATTTAAGACTGTGATGGTCTGTGCGGATTTGGAAACGTCACCCCAGTAAGTAAGGTCGCCAGGTCTCTACTGCATGTGAGATGGCCATCATTTCCTTATCATAGGTAGATTGGCCTAGATTCTTCCCACTTAGTTGTTGGCTTGTGAAGGCCAAAGTTTGACCTTCCTACATTAAGAATGCCCCAATACCTGTACCCGAAGCATCATATTCAATGAAAAAAACTTTGGTGAAATCAGGTAGTGCTAAGACTAGAGTGGAACACATGGCATTTTTGAGAGCTGTAAATGCCTGATGTGCATCCTCATTCCAGAGCAATGAATTTTTCTTTAGGAGTTGAGTGAGGGCTTTGCTATGCGACCATAATTGCAGACAAATTTGTGATAATAGCTTGTGAGACCCAAAAATCCTCTCAGGCTCTTCAAGGTCTTAGGTTGAGGCCAATCCTGCATTGCCTGGATCTTTTTGGGGTCCACCTTGACCCTTGCACGCCCCACAATGTGGCCCAAATACTCAACTTATTCCATGCCAAACGAACACTTTGACATCTTAACAAATAATTTATTCTTGCGGAGCAGTTGCAAGACTAGATCTACATGCTGAAGATGTGTGGCCCAACTGCAACTATAGATGAGGATGTCATCGAAAAAGACAAGGACGAATTTCCTGAGATATGGTTTGAGAAGATGGTTCATAAGGATCTGAAAAAGTAGATGGGGCATTACAAAGATCGAATGGCATGACCAGGAACTCATAATGGTCTTCATGAGTTTGGAAAGCAGCCTTTGGAATGTCGACTTCCTTCATGTGAATTTGGTGGTAGCCTGAGCGAAGATCCATCTTAGTGAAGAATTGAGCCCCATTGAGTTCATCCAGCAAATCATCAACCACTAGGATGGGAAATTTATCTTTGATTGTCAACTTATTGAGGGCCCTGAAGTCTGGACACATCCGCGATTCCCCATCTTTCTTGAGTACCATGACCACCAGTGATGAATAAGGACTAATGCTGGGACGAATGACACCTGCTTCCAAAAGTTCATTGATTATTTTTTCTATTTCATTCTTTTGGGTAAACGAATATCTGTATGGGTGCACATTTGGGGGTTGGGCCCCAGGAACCAAGGTGATGCTATGATCATGTTCCCCTCTCAAGGGTGGAAGCTCATGAGGCTTGTGAAAGACCGGCAGATGGTTATTTAAAATCTGTTGCATCTCAGGATGAATCGGCAGAGACTTGGTTTCAACTACCTGGATGGCATTAAATTGAGCTATAACTCCATGATGGCCCTTTTTTAGCAATTTTTCCATCCTATGCAAGCTGATGATAGAGGGAGCTCCCGCTTGGAGTCCACGGAGGGTATGTGTGGAGTTGTTCTTCTTAAAACTCATATATAACTCCTAGAAATCCATTGTGATTGGCCCAAGAGTGTGAAGCCATTCAGCATCAAGGACAATGTCACACCCTACCATGTGTATTGCAAACATGTGGGTCTTCAACTGATAATCCCCCATTTGAAGTTTGACATTTTCACAGCGGCCTTCACATTCCATTGTGCCCCCATCCGCAATTTGGACTTGGAGGTTAGAAACTGCTCGTACAAAATAATGCACTACTTCTGCGACTTTTTTATGGATTAAATTATGTGTACTTCCACTATCAATTAAGACTACTACTAGGTGATGTTTAATAAAACCTCTGATTTTGAGAGTTTGAGGTGAAGAGATCCCTGCCAAAGCATGCAGTGAAATAACTGGTTCGTCAGGGACATTGTCCTTTTGGTTGTCCTCTTCTACTGCCTCAGGTTCCTCAAGTGGTGGATCTTCCTCCGATGAGCTGTAATCAGTGGCATCAATTTGAAAAAAATTGGGCTCCTTGCATTTGTGACCTGGGGAGTATTTTTCATCACACTAGTATGATAATCCCTGCTTTCTTCTTTCGGCCATTTCTACAGGTGACACCTTTTGAACCTTAAGTGTTTGAGTCGTGTTGTGAGCCTGTGGGGAGCGACCCTTGCAGTGAAATTTGGGCGAATGTACTGGGTTGCTAACGCATGTTCCACGTTACGAGCTACCTTGCAAGCCTCCATCCATGTGGGAGGGTGTTGCAGTACGACGTGGGCTTTTATGGCTTCTTTAAGACCACTGATAAAACATTCTGTGTAGAACACATTTGAGAGACCCCTAGTGCAGAAGGCCAAGGCTTCAAAGGTTGTAACATATTCATCCACTGTGCCAGTCTGTCGAAGCTTAGTAAGACGACCCAAAAAAGAAGGTTCCTGGTCAAAGCGATTTGTAAGAGCTTTTTTGAAGGTGGTCCAAGTCACAAAACTTCCACTGCAACGTTGATGACATTCCCACCATTGCCACCTTTCATTGTCCAAGTACATGCTCCACACAATAAGCTGAGTCTCATTATCTAAGATGTTATTCAGATGGAAATACTGCTCCATTTATGCTATCCATGCTGTCGGCTGAGAACCATCAAATTTATGCATATCCAACTTGGGAGGTCACGGACCGGATTGTTGGTGGGTGCCCCAGAGGTGAGGAGAGTGGCTACACTCACCCTCACTTTGTCCATTGCCAATATACGCCTCCTCACGGGCTTCCTCCTTGCCCTTAGAGATTATGTTAGTTATTCTATCAAGCTGAAGTTGGAGGGATTGCAAGGATTGTTCAAGTTTGTCCATCCTCTCATTGGCCATAGCTTGAGCTCTAGTTGCTACCATGCACCGACCTGATGTTCTTGAAATTTGGGACCGCCCAAATTTTTTTCACTAAGAATTGAATGGTACCAACGTGCTCAGCTCGTCATCCTGATTCTGATGGGATAGATCACCAATAAGCACCCCGGGTGTAACGCCTTATGGATTGTGCGACGGGCGGGCGCCCAAGCGCGCACACACTGGGCGGGCATGCACAACCACACGAGGGCGGAGCGCCGGGCAGCAATGCGACGTTTCTGCGAGTTTGGTGCGACGATATGATGGAGCGGCTTGCAACTTGAAGAATGAGCGTGAAGCGATGGAGGATTTATACCGAGTGGAGCGTGGCGTTCATGTGGGTTGGCCGACATGGTTCCGGGGCGTCATTCAGGAGTGCAAGCCACTGTTTAGGGGGTTGGCTGGGCGAGCGAACACCCTCCAACAATGCGTATATATATGAAGGCATTGGATTTGTTTTGGACATCAATTCGATCAATCTCATTCGTACATCACTTGGAGACTTCGCATAGCAAGAGAAGGGCGCAGATTTAGCCAGGGAAATGCGCATACCTCATACGCTTCACTTGGAGTGTGCGAAGTCTTGGTTCTTGGATGTTGGTTGGCAAGGTGTGTCGTGAGTCGGGTGATGGTTGCAGAATTGTGCAGGGCTTGAGGAGGAGTTCTAGGTGTCTCGGGTGAGCACCCTCCTACCGTGCAAGAGTGGCACGATTGTTGTAAAGGCTGTTTTGCCTATGTTGTAAAAGAATCTAAGTATTGGCTTGGAGTTTGCCAAGCATTACTTGTGATGATAGTATTATTGGAAAACTGATATAATATATTGTTGGGCAGACTTGTTCAGGAGTTTCCCCTCCCCTTTATATCGTGCAATTGTTGTCTTCTTTTATAATTGTTGTGGATAGTGAATAAGTATGGGTGTTCATTAATATAAAGGTTAATTGATATTATACTTGGTTGCAAAACACAAACTAAGTACACGGTTGTGAATTAGGAGTAGTCCATGTGCACAAGTATTGTTAAAAAAGAAGTGTTCAGTGGTGCCGCACCTCGCCGGCACGGTTGAAAGACCACCATAGGCTTGGGGGCGTGACAGTTGGTATCATAGCCGTGAACAAGTTCGGGTGTTGAAGCATTGAAGCTGATACACAACTTGACAGTTGGTATCAGAGCTCGGTTGGGCCAGGTTGATGAAGTATTGAAGCTTGTGAAGAAGTGACTGTGGTGACGGGTTCTTGCAGAGGAAAGAAGTTGGTGAAACACTTCCTGATAAGTGTTGACTTGGGTTGCAGGTGAAGCCGGTGCATGGTCGAGACTAGATTGCAAAGAAGGAGAAGTCTATTAGCAATCGCTGAATCCCACACTGGGTCTAGTCATGATCCAAAGGATACGACCCTTGGTTTGATGCAGAAAGTGTTGGAAAGAATGGAGTACTTGGAAGATCATTTTGAAAAGAAGATTGACCTAGTTGTGGAAGAGAAAAAGGCAACTTTGAGGATGAAAGATGAACTTGATGAAATCCGAACTCAACACGAGTACACTGATCTTATCTGTACACAACTTGAAATAAGGGTCAAGGAGGTTGAAGCAGCAAGGGGCCAGGGTCTTGCAGAGATCGTGGACTTGAATAAATATCTTGATGAAACCAAGGATGAGATAGCGGTGTTGAAGAAGGCTGTGAGGCATGGCTCAAGTGGAGGAGTGCCTCATGTGAAAGTCAAGGAACCGGAATAATTCGATGGTACAAGGAGTGCAAAGACTCTTCGCAACTTTTTGTGGGACATGGAGCAATACTTGAAACGGTTGGATCTATCTGATGATGAGGCTAAGGTCAAGGTTGCTGCTCAGTTTCTAACAAAGGATGCTAAGATGTGGTGGCGAAGGAGGATGGACGAGATTTCTAGTGGTAGTGCTAGTGGAATCACTTCGTGGGATGAAATGAGAGGAGATTTGCAGGCCCATTTTAGTCCTCAGGATGAAACATGGGAAGCAAGGATGAAGATTAGATTCATAAAGCAAACAGGTAACCTTCAGACATATCAGCAGGAGTTTGCAAGTGCGGTCCTTGAACTACTTGACATGGCGGAGAGAGACAAGGTGTTTAACTTCATTATTGGGTTGAAGCCTTGGGCATGCAAAGAGGTGAAGAGACAAAGGATTAGAACACTTAATGAAGCTTTTGCTGCTGTTGACAGGTTGGTGGAGCATTATGATGAGACTTCTGATGATAGGAAGAAGAAGTCCGACAAGCAAAAAGATAAGAAGAAAGATGATGCTTCAAAATCGGATGATAGTTCGAAGACGAAGAAGGTCTTGAAGTGTTGGATATGTGTTGGACCACATACAGTGAATAATTGTCCTTCTAGACCGAAAGTGGCTGCAATAGCACAATCTAATGAGAAAGAGGAAGGTGCTTCTATGGGGATGATGCAGATACTTGGAGCTGCTGCTGCTACAGAGGTGATATCCTGGAAGGATCCCGAGAGGAATAAGTTGGAGTATGTTCGGATGAAGGTTGGAGATGCTGATATACTCACTATGATAGATAGTGGGGCTTCTCACAACTTCATGGGTAAAGATACTGCGAGAAGGATTGGGCTGAAATATGTACCTATCAAGGCACATATGAAGACAGTGAATTCTCCTCCGGATGAAGTTCTTGGTGTAGCTGAATAGGTGGACACAACACTTGGTGAATGGATCGGGAAGGTAGACTTCACTATAGTGTGGATTGATGACTATGAGGCTGTGTTGGGGATGGAATTCATGAAACAATATGATGCCATGATTGTTCCACATTTGAAGAAGCTGTACATTTATGATGGAAGGGAAGATGTACCCATCAGTGTGCCTACCTTTGGTGTGACTAGGCCTGATTGCAAGTTGGCAGTGATGCAAATGGGGGATGAGAAGAGATTGGGTGACATGAGTAAGCGGTTGTCCACGGTTGAGACAAAGCTTACCGAGCAGTCATTTGTCATCAAATCACTTTCAGATAGTATCTTGGATTTGACAAGAAGGCTAGAGGTGATTGAGGATGAGGATGATGATGAGGAGTTATATGTGAGGATGGATGTTCGAAGGGAGGACCGGGTCACTTATCTACAAAGGATGGAGGTTGAGGATCCTGATAGATGGATTGAGATGATTAGTGAGGGTGAGCCTTCTAGCTAACCCCTCTACATCTTCTTATATGGACAAGAATATGGGGCTCACTGTTAGCTGCTCATGGCAGTGAGTCCTTAACGCAGTTGAGCAGGTATTATGGTGCAGGGATGGCTTGGCATCAAGCATCATGACATGTTGCAGATGGGATGGAGGCTACTTCATGGAGCTGAGCATGGTTTATTCTTGATGAGTTCAGGATGTGGTAGATGTTTTGAGGAAAAATTGATGATGACATGAGGATGTTCACTCTCATGATTTGGGCGTGATGGTTGGATTCACTACCCAACTAGTTTAGACATGGGGAGCATGCGGTGATCAGAGGTATGCTGGCATTGTGTTGGAGTATCATGGCAGCTGGACACATAGAACACATGATGGAGAGAGGTGTTCTCTTGGAGCACTTGGTAGTTTATGGAGATGAGATGTTGGCACATCGTTGAGATGTGTTAGCACCGGTATAGGAACCCCACACAACTACTCAAATCTGGTGGATCTGAGAGATTTGAATGGCGGATCGGATAGCTCTAATCGGCGGAACAGGGTGATGTTGCGGATCTGCTGGATCTAGTAGATCGGACTGGCTAGTTTGTTAACTCGAAACTGTGAGATTGACGTCTGCTGCTACTGCAAACCCCCTTGCGAGATATGATCTGGTAGAGATTATGCGTGATCCCATGATAGAAAAGGGAACTATGGTCTCGAGGAGTGTCAGGTGCTATAGATCGCAATATACATAAGGGTCTGAGAGTAGTACTCGGCCCAATGTTTCAGGGCTTTAACTAAGGAGGATCAACTGTATCCTTAGCCGTACAACCCGACTACCCTATCATATGGGCAAGTAATCTCTCCAAGTGTTGTTCTTGGTGTACTGTATTAGCAAGAAGGCCGACGGTTTATCTATGGCGAGGTTTCAAGGGAACTAGGGGGCTTCCAATATACCCAGAGGGTACTTGGAAGATAGTTCGTACGCGGTTCTGTCTAATGTGCTACTACTCGAAAGGGTACCCACAGGGGTTACAAGGGAGTCCAACAAGCGTGACCACCTCTTGTATTTCCTACGTGCATGCCTCCCCAAATCCACAGGTTTATGTGCTCAACGATAGATCCCGTGGTTTAAAGACGTCGGAACACGTCTCTAGCAAAAAAAAATATTGCTAAGAAATGGAGATCCCACCTGCCCTAGAAAGTGCTCTGATACCACTTGTTATGCTCTTTAACCTGCAAGATGATACCAGAATACCAAATATGCGAAGGAATATACCTAGAACATAGAATAGCGAGTAAAAAGAGCAAGTATTTTATTATTCCGAAAGCAATGTTCACTTTCCTCTTCAAGGGGGCAACCTCCAATAGAGCAGAGCTCGATGAAAAAATAAGACACGATGCTCCTCGCAGGGAGTCTCTATCCTTTATATATGACTCATACATGCAATACCATGGATCAATACCATGGTTTTTATTAATACCATCTATCTAATACCATGGCCCATTTGCAACTAACTGTGGTCTCGTCATTAATTGCGGGTTAACCACTTACAATTATTAATATGGGCTTTATTGACTCTTTACTATGACTCGATCCCACTACATAAATAAGGGGGTTAGGGTGGGACCCTAACAACCCGTGTTTGGTCTTGAAGGTGGTTTTCCACACATGCTGCTCTGCAATTCGGAACTAGTGATAACCACTACGCAAATCCAATTTGGTGAAATTGATAGCATTCTTTAACTGATCTAATAAGTCATCAATGAGGGGAAGAGGGTAACAATTTTTCACCATGATTTTGTGTAGTGCTCGATAATCCATGCACATCCTCCATGTGCCATCTTTCTTTGGTACTAAGACAATCGATGAGCCGCATGGAGAATTACTCAGTCTTATGACCCCTTGGTTCAATAGTTCTTGCACCTGCTTTTTGATCTCCTCCATCTCAATGGTCGACATCCTATACATGCCAATATTTGGTAAAGGAGCGTAATGCTGCAAATGGATCTCATGTTGGATTTTACTCTTCAAAGGTAATCCCTTTGGTTCCTGAAACATCTCACCATAGTTAGAAATTAATTCACATAATTCCTTTTTATGCACATGATCAAAACCCTGGAAAGCATTGGATAATTCTACATCATTTCCCCTTACAATCATAAGCATGCAACCCTTACTAGAATTCACCAACCTCTTCATTTATCCTGCAATTACAAGGCTAGCATTGATTTTAGTTTGATAAGCCCTTACAATATGTTCTACCCCATCTTTTGTGATTTGGTATTTGTTTTCATGACAGAAGAAGATTGCATTTCTATAATATAGATATGGACTCCATAACACCATGCCACAGATATCGAATGGTATCACATCAAGTTTTACCTCATCCACTAACTTAGAAGTGATCACAAATTTAACCTTACACTGTGTAGTTACATTCATTTTTTCTTTATCATGTATCCATCCAAGTGGTTAAGGTTTTGGATGTGGTATAGTTTCCAAGCCTAGCTTATTTACCAAGGACTCTGAAATTATGTTTGCTTGGGATCCGGTATCAGATTGAGTTTCCACTTTTGTACGATTTATGATAACTCTAATATGAAATAGCTCAATTCTCTTTCGTTCATTAGGAAGAGACTCATATATTGAACTAGTGCCTTCATGTGATTCAGAATTAGCATGAGGTATAAGAGTACCTTTTGTTCCTGTTGCTATGATCAATGCTTCATCTCCAGAATTGGATCCAAGGTCTTGCTGCACAGTTGCCACTGTATTTTGCTTGCCTTTTCCTCCATACTTCTTTGGTCTCTTCTCTGGGTACTGTTTCCAACAATGATCGTCGTCATGACCCTCCCTTTTGTAGTGATTGCAATAAGGTCTTTCTCCTTCATGTTTCTTGGTTGATGTCGTTCTCTTATCCTTTACTTTTCCTTTCACTTTGGGTTTTCCATTTGGAGGTTTGAAAGGTGGTTTTTTGAAATGATCATCTCTTTCATTTTTTCTCCTATTCTCAAGATGGATTGCCTTCACACTGGCAGAGTTAATAGTATTTGGTTCAAACAATAATAATGAATGTCTAAGGTAACTATGTAATGATCTAATATACTTAGTTACTACTTCATGTGAGTCAAGTGCAATGTCCAAATTAAGTGCCTGTTTTCTAAATTCCTCTGTAAAGCTTTGAACATCTTGACGTCTGCCTTGCCTTAAGTATTGCCAATCCATTAAGGTTTTTTGTTAATAACCCAAGGGATAGAATTTTTCCTTTAATGCAGAAATGAAACTAGGCCATTAGGAAAGAAGATTACCCACACTCTCACTGCTTCACAATTTGCTCTCCCACTAAATGAGAGCGGTGCTACTCAGCCGAAGAGAGACCATCTAAATATTTGCCTCATCCTCACTGATTTGTTGAATCTTGCAGTAGATTTCAATCTGCCTAATCCAGTTATTAAGATTTTATGCATTACTTTCACCATTAAACATGGGAAGATCAAATTTGATATCTAATTTAAATAAAGGTTTCTTAGATGCATCCCTTGAATTTCTACGATTATGGTGATGAGAGGAAGAAGAACTTTCACTTGTGGAAGAAGAAGGAGGGGGTTCTTCTCCACCATTTCCATGCCCTGAACCTTGTTTTTCTGGATTTCTCTCTTCTGCCTTCTCTAGCCTTGAAAGAAACTAACTGACATTCTCTACCATTGTATAGAAGGTTTTGTGGAAATTACGCTCCTCTTCATGATGAGCCTCTTCATCTGCCATGTTTCTCCTTTGATGTGCACACCCCGCTTCGAGATCGAAAGACTCTAGTTTCCCTTTGCCTCTTCGGAGCCTATTTCTTGTTAGCATACAAGCATGCAATTCACATCTAAAAAGACCTGCTCTGATACCACTTGATCCAAAATCTTTTGCTTATAGATGTGTTAAAGAATTACATGCATAAATATTAGCTTAACAGAGAAAACTTAATGTGCACATGAGATAAGAGGAGAAACACATAAAGCATGAAAGAAGACATCAAGACTTTATAACGGAGTTCATCCATCTTGGAATACATCTCTAGGCCCTACTCGATCAATGGGGAGGCCTTTGTTCATTAAATGGCTTGAGAAAGAAGAGCGCAAGCATCAGTTACAAAAAATGAGTTTTATACCTCCATACTGAAAAATGGCTGAAAAATACAGAACTCTGATGGAGAAATGGATAGCGCCATTGCGTTCATGGCATCAATAAGTGTTGAAACCATATAAAATTTGTCAAATTTTGACAAAATGAAATTTTGGCCCTCCTGCAAAATTCTGCCTCAAACTGCGTGCACTGCCTCCTCTGCCTGAGCACACTGAGAAAATAGGTTCATATAACATTTGTTGTGTAGATTGACCAAGAAACTGGTTTGGTGTGTTGGTTGTGATTCGATTTAATATGGAGGAGGTCGGGAGGTCAAATCCTACCTCCTCTTTTTTTTATACCCACAAACCAATCTGTTTTTTAAAATTAAAAAAAGAAAAGTGGTTGGGTTAGGCCCACCCACCGTACCCATCTCTGGCTGCATTATTTTCAACAGTCATACCCCTCTAACAAGTGTTGTTGGTTCGGGTTGGGTCCGCACCCCAAGGGTCAGCCCACCCATGTTTGTTATTTGGTGGCTCCATGGGAGCAATGAAGGTGTCGGGGTCATGGCCTATCCCTCCTATTTTATGTTGACAATTTTGTGGCTAGGGGAGGGTTCGGGGGTCATGGCTCGCCCCTCCTTTGTTTATGTTGTTTGTTTTGGGGTGGTGGGGTTGGTGGCCCATCACCCCTTTTTTAAAACTTAAACAAACAAACAAACAAACAAACAAACAAACAAATTGTGCAACTTTGAAAATTTTGTTTTAGACGTAGGAGTCTTTTTCAACTAGGCCACAATTTCACCTGGAATCTGGATGGAGTTGGCCGGATTCCATCTCCCGGAAAAGTGCAAATTGTGTCCTCATTAAACCTGCATAGTCATCAAAAGTCAACCCAACTTTGACTGCTTCTATCTCCTTCATTCGGACTCGGATTAGAGTGTCGTTCTCACCGTTGGAATCAGGGCGATGAGCACTTCGATTTGATGTCAAGTTCATCACATTTCCGCCACTTTGAATTTTTAGCTTTTTCCATGCCACTGTGTTTGGAGATCTAGCCAGATCATTGATGTATTTATCGGCTAAAAATTGTTGTTGAGCTACCTTGAGAGGGCATTGGACCTTCTTGAAAATTCTCAAATGTGGTTAATATTATGATGAGATATGAATTCATGACCTGTAGCTTCTATGTTTACTATCTATTTAGCGAAATGTTTGTATTGAATTAGGCATGTATTGGTCAAGATATTTCTCAATCTTTGATTATTTAGAATTTTTATCATCATTTTCATGATTCTATAAAGTTACTTGAAGTTCTAGGAAGTGGTCTAGATACTAGCCTAAAAAAGTGGCATAAATATCACGGCGGTGTGCACAAAATAAAGGATTTTGGGTGAAGTTATAGTCTCCCAACCATATGCATGCAGTTTTATGGGTGTGGTTGGAGAGTAAACCTAATGAAAAGGATTTCTATCTTAATGATTGATCATCTGGGGTGGTTGGTAGGATCCTAAGTGATTTGTAGTCTCTAAGGGGTGTCAGTTTACTTCCAGTTTGTAGGCCCCACTTCCATAACTAGAACTTGGAGGTTGGTTCATATCATAGTGAAACTCAACTCATTTTTACCCTAGAGAGCTTTTGAAGGTGAGTAAATGTGGGAGGAGGCGTTACATGGTGGTATTAAAGCTTCTAGGTTCAAACACTTGGAATAGATGGGATATATTTGATTGTTATGCATGCATGTCATTTGTCAATGTGTTTGTTATACATGCATTGTTATGGTTATGGTTATGTTACTTATGTAATAATTTATATGCTTGTGATTGTATCATGCTAATTTGGATTGACTTGTGTAGATGTATAGCCTCCCCTGAGACACAATGAGGTATGCTTTTATTATGTATTTTATTTGGTTTATTGAACATTGTATATTTGCAAGAAATAGAATATCATAGATGAAGAGCAGAGTCATGGACTGCATTTCACATGACTCCTCTTACAGGACTGATGTGAAATCAATGGAATGGGAAAGGTTAGTTGAGAAACATGGAGAAGAGTACTCTCCTGATTTAGCAAATACACTAATGAGTTGAGGGTAGAGATCTTAAGTTGCAAGAAAAATAATGATAGGTTTATTAAGGCACAATAAATTCTTACGAGAGATCAAGAAAAGAAAGCCAAAGTTAATGCAGTTATCCTTCAATGTCTTTCAAATTTGCAGAAGTAGGGACAACTGTGGAAAATTCATGGAGATGGACAGGAGGAGAAGAAAAATGGGGCATATGGTAGCAGGTATCATAAGAGATACATGATGGACATAGATGATATAGTCAGAGGTGGTGGATCTTTGGATACACCTGAGATGTAGGCTAGCACTCATGGATTTTATTCTAACTTTGGTTCTGAGAGTCATCATCATTATTACCAACATCATTATCATTACCACCATCATCCTTATAGGAGGAGTGAAAGGGGGTACTTGGCAGATGAGTTCAATAAATCCAAGATTCCTACTTTTGATGGGGATGTGAAGAAGTCAGAAGATGAAAAAAGAATGACTTCCTGGGATGAATAAGTTATTTAGATTGCATGATTATTCAAAAACATAAAATCTGGGGTAGTTATATTTAGTTAGAAAAGAAAAGCAGATGTATGGTGGAAATATGTTAAGTGTGTCGGAAGCATTAGGGAAGAGGAGGAGAGTTGACAAGAGTTTAAAATAATCTTGAAGAAGAAGTACTTGTCTAAGAGGTATCATGATGAGAAAGCCAAGGAGTTCTATGAATTTAATATGGGTTCCATGACAGATGAAGAGTATACGACTAAGTTTTTGGAGTTGTTGAGGTATGTGCCCTACCTCACGGATGATAAGACAAAGCTCTAAAGGTTCATCAATGGACTACCATTAACATTCAAGGATAATATTGAGTATGATGAGCCTCAGTCAATTGATAAAGTCATCGGGAAAGTGAAACATTGTTAGGAGCAGTCTGAGCACAAGTTTGAGCCTAAGCATCATTGGAAAGGTAATGAGAAGACTAAAGGAAAATAGACTTATAAGTAGGGAATACCTCACGATGCAGGTGATAAGAAGAATGTGGAACCTCATAAGAAGTTAAATGCAAATGAGAAATGACAAGGGTCTCAATCTGAGGATCAAAACAAGGGTGATGGTAGGAATACTTTGAGGTGTTGGACTTGTGGTGAAGAGAATTTTAGGAGAGATTGTCCATCACATCAGGGAGACAAACATTAGATTTATTGTGCTTGGGAGGTATAGACAGTTGGAGGTTTTGATCAAAGTATTCCTCATATTTATGAAGTGGTGGATAACAAGAAGATTGATCATTAGGCATCCATTGTTCAGATGGAAGGTAAGATTTGTGATCAAATTGTTTTCTATTTTGATTGATCCTAGATCGAATTATAGTTATATCAGTATTGACCTAGTGGATAATTTTTGCTTGAGTAAATAAGTGCATGCATAATCTTGGTTGGTGTAGTTGGCTACGGGGACCAAGAAAAAAGTTCATTACTGGGTGAGATCTTGTGCATTTGAGTTGAATTATATGCCTACCTCAACACATCTAAATGTGTTTCCTTTGGGTTCATATAGTATGATTTTAGGCATAGGTTGACTATTCATTCATGGGACTAAGGTGAACTACTATGACAAGGATATTGGGTGCCTAGATTATCATGGAGAAAACAGTTTCTTGCAGGGAAGGAAGAAGCCTACATCAGTAAAAATGGTTACATATATGTAGGAAAAACATAGTTGCAGGAAGGGATTTGTATTCTTTGCAGTTCATATTTTCAATGAAAAAGGGAAAGAGGATGAGGATGATGAAGTCCTGAAGAGGTATTCAATTTTGCTGCAGTTTCAGGATGTGTTTCCTGCAAAGATTCCATAGTTGCCTCCTCATAGAGAAATTAACTTTTCTATTGGGATGATGCCAGAAGCAACACCAACACCTAAGGCATTATATAGGATGAGCACTCCAGAGTTGGTGGAACTTAAGTTGCACAACTAGGAGAAGCTTGGGAAGGGGTACATTAGGCCAAGTGTGTCACCTTGGGGTACACCAATACTATTTGTGAGGTAGAAATATTACTCTCAGGTTGTGTATTGATTGCAGACACTTGAAGAAGGATTATCAAGAACATGTATCCATTGTCGCAGATTGATGACTTGTTTGATCAGCTAAAGGGACATGCAATATTTTCAAAGATTGATTTGAGATTCAGATATCATCATATGCACATCAAAGAATAATACATCTATAAGGTTGCATTTCACATGAGGTATAGACATTATGAGTTTGTGGTGGCTCCTTTTGGTCGTACCAATGCTCTAACCACCTTCATGTCTTTGATGAACAATGTGTTGCACCCTTATCTGCATAAGTTTGTGATAGTCTTTGTTGATGACATATTGATATATTCAAAGAATGAAGAGAAACATGAAAAACACCTAGTAGTGGTATTGATATTGTTAAAAGGGCATTAATTGTACGTTTAACCAAATAATATATTTCTTTTATATAAAATATTTGTTTTTTTATTAAGAAATATATATATATAATATATATATAATTATATATTAAAAATTTCTTTAATAATTTTTTTTTCCTAGAAAAGCTAATAGATAAATATGTTCACATAATTTCATCATATTAAATAATTAAGAAAATTGCACAATTAAAAAAGTTAATATTTATTAAATTTAATTTTAAAATGAATTTAAGTTAATTTGTTTTTTAAACATTATCCTATCCAGATATATATATTTTTATGTTACTTTTCACCAAATTTTATTCGAAATTTTAAAAAAAATTGCTAAAATCACAAATTCTAATGGTATAAAAGTACACAACCTTAGTTTTTCAAAATGTTTAATGAAACAAATATTAAAGAGGCTATTCAATGGGTAGATATGATTCTGGATCTTGATTCCAATCTGAAACAGGCTCCGTTATTATTGGTCCATAAACTGGCGACATCTGTGACTATATCTCAAACCTATAACAACAACTATAATAAAATCAATATTAATATAAATATTTTATAGAGAATTAACATTTTTGTTTCTGCAACTCACTAATGATATAATAAGGTGTACCAATTACAAAATATTTCAACTTACACCAATAAATTTTATATAAAATAGAAATTTTGCAGAATTCTTCCGCGCATTTTTAAACCATTTGGGTCCTTACCCATAGAATAATAGACCCTTTTTCTCATTATCAAATAGACAGCCACATACTCTAAGATCATCCTCCTTTGAATCACAAAATATAATCATAGCATCATCATTAATGCTATGAATGTCATGGAGGGAGCGCTATGGAATAATCTTGTCCCGTGGTCACCTTATGCACCCTTTACGGGCGTCATCGACAACAAGAGATGTCGAGTGCAAAATTAATATTGCTACTTCCTTTGTCTTCCTACCCGAGTTTTCTTTGGATACCATTTGCAATGGCCAACCATATAATGTTCCAACCAGCTGCATTTGGTGATATAGATTGCAAGGCATTTATCAAGTGTGAATATCATAAATAAATGGGATTTCCCCAAAAACAGGCTCCTTATCACATTGATAAGTTGAAACAATGTGAATTAGCTGTAATGCTCTCTATGTGCATGTGCATGGACAAGTTGCAGTGTTGGTTAAATCTGACTATAATCTTATTAAATGCTTCTTGTCGGTAGAAGCAACAGACTGAGTTCTTCAATTTTATATATAATGCCACTCTTTGCTTGGCTTGGCTTGGCATGTCACGGGGTTGGGAGACACAATCCATAAACAAGTAATGCCCACATATGGCATACATTAAAGTAGTGTGATCACCTTTCCTCTCTGCTATTCTTTCTGTCAACCATGCTTTGGTATCTATCCTCGTGCTCTCTGATCGACACAGATTTCTGCAGTTAGTTGAGTTGTATTGATATACGTAAAGCCAAATTGGGTATCTCAAAGTGAATAACTAGGAGGTGAATTCTTCCTTCTCTGAAGTGGTAGACCCTAACAGTGAAAAGTACAGTGCCACAGTGACTAGGAATTTATCTATGATTTCACAAATTCACAAATTCATCCAATTCAAAGTCACCTGTATAAATTATGTCATCAACATATTATTAAGCAAATAATCAAAATATGTCCATGCTCATTTACCTTCATGTACAAGGTAGCCTTAATGTTTCTCCTACAAAATCTATTCTTGATCATGTAGCTGTCAATTCTACTATACCAAGCTCTAGGAGCTTGCTTGAGTCCATACAATGATTTCTTCAACCTGTAAACTTTATCTTCTTTACCTTCAACTTCATATCCTGGAGATTGTTGGACATAAATTTCTTCTTCTATAATTCCATTCAAAAAGGTTGATTTTGCATCCATTTGATATAATTTTGAGTTATTATGGCTATAATTTCTCTTAAGTATCCAATTTGGCTACCGAAGCAAACGTCTCTCCAAAATCTATTCTTGGTTGTTGCGAGAATTCTTTTGCTACAAGCCTTGCTTTAAATCTGTCAATTTCACCTTTATCATTCAACTTTGTCTTGTAAACCCATTTCACACCAATGTGATTTTTGTCCTTCGGCAATTCAACCAAATCCCATGTATAATTCTTTTTAATAGCTTCAATTTCTTCATCCATGGCTTGCACCCAATTTTCATGTCTGATAGTTTCTTCAAATGAAGAAGGTTGGAATGACAATAATGCAAATTTCGAACTAACATTCAAATCATCATAAATATATTTCAAACTTCTCATCTTTCTCTTACCATTGCTTGATTCATCACCTGAATGACTGTTGGGATAATCTCAATCTGTTGATCTACTTGAAGATCCATGCTCCTTAGAAAATCTTGGAGTCCTTGTTGGTGTGCCTTTGTTCGGTGTCTTCACCTGTGATTCTTGATGCTCCTTTTTTGCTACATCATCTTCTTCCATCAATGACACTTGTGCATCCATTGTTTTGTCTATACTACCATTCCATGACTCTTGTTATTTGAACACAACATCTCTGGTAATTATGGTCTTCTTGGTGACAGGGTTATACAATTTGTAAGCTTTTGATTGCTCACTATAACGAGTAAATATGCATTTTTCACTTTTATCATCTAATTTGTCTCTTAGCTCTTTAGGAACATGTGTAGAAGCTACATATCCAAATACTCTGAGATGAGATATGATATAAGACATACCTTACCATGCTTCTTTTGGTACTTTGTTCATCACACTCTTTGTAGGAGATCTGTTTATCACATAAACAACACATGCAACTGCTTCTGCCCAATACTCATTAGACAAGTTTCTTCCTTTCAATATGCATATTGCCATGTTCATAATTGTCCTCTTTTGTCTCTTTGCTACACCATTATGTTGTGGTGTGTGCCTGGTTGTAAATTGTCTTATGATAACTTGTTGTTTGCAGTAATCATGGAATTCTTTTGAATCATATTCACCACCATGATCTGACCGCAATACCTTGATTTGTTGATCACTTTGGTTCTCTGCTAAGGTTTTGAATTCTTTGAACTTTGAAAAAGTTTCAGAATTCTTCTTTAAGAAATAAACCTAAGTCTTCTTGCTATAGTCATCAATGAAAGTGAGGAAGTAACAACTTCCACCAATCGACTCTTTCCCAATAGGTCCACACAAGTCTGTATGCACTAGCTCAAGAGGTTTCTTTGCTTTATATGCAACTCCCTTTGGAAAACTGTCATGGTGTTTCTTTTACGAGATGCAACACTCACAAGTACTAGCAGGTTCTTTGATGGGAGGTAATTCTGTAACCATTTGTTTCCACTGCAACATTTTAAACCAAAAAAGTGCAAGTGTCCAAACCGAAAGTGCCATAACCAATAATCATTAGAACATGAAATTGTAAACGAACTGACCTAATAACTATAATTCATGAATAGAGGAAATAGTTTGTTCCTCATCATCTATACCTTTGCTATCAACTACTTGATTGGAGGCCTTCCATATATAACACACTCTATTCCTTAAAAGATAACTTTGTATCCTTTCTATGTCAATTGACCAACACTTACTAAATTATGTTTGAGACCAGGAACATAATATACCTCTGAGATTTTCATCAGATCCCCCTGCTTGGTCAAAATGTTGACCACTCCTTTTCCATCTACATCCACAGTCTTGCCAGTCTCCAAATTTACCTTTGTCTTCACAGATTAATCCAAATTTGCAACCAAATTCTTGTTTCTTGTCATGTGGTTACTGCAACCACTATCTAATCACCACAATTATCATAAGGTTCATGCATCGTATTGCAAGCTAGGAACATGGAGTTAGTACTCTTTATTGTGACATTAGCTCTCTGGTTTCCTTGATCAGGTATCCTCTTCCTGCAATCATGGGCATAGTGACCAAATTTATTGTAATAATTGTTGGCATTATGGCTCTGGTATGATTATATGGTTCAGATGTTGTACTTGATGGCAACACCCATGGCATGGCTCTCATTTTGATA
Organism: Pinus taeda; assembly: GCA_000404065.3. Taxonomy (NCBI): domain Eukaryota; kingdom Viridiplantae; phylum Streptophyta; class Pinopsida; order Pinales; family Pinaceae; genus Pinus; species Pinus taeda. The sequence goes on along the minus strand of APFE031262941.1, from coordinate 1,159 downwards.
AAATAAAGGAGTACGCAGGAGAACAGTTCAGGAGGTGCGTACCCGCAGCTATACCGTGCAGGGACTGCGTCCAAATACGCGGGTAACCCATTCATGGGGTGCGTACCCCAGTGCACACATTCCAAGGCAGTTAAGCGCCCACCCGTGGGGTTTCTCAGTGGTATTTAGCCAACAGTATTGGGTTATCATGGTTTTTGGCCCGCGGTATTGATTATTTTATTATTATTATTTAGCCCCATGATCCTTGATTTGAGGAAGAGCTAGCCTATATAAAGCAAAGGAGATCATTTGGCTTAAGTATCTTTCGTGTCTTTGAATATCTTAAGATCTGATCTATTAGGGTTCTCGGTTCTTAAAAGATTGATTTATAAAGGAGAAGTCAGAAGCGGATTGGCGAAGGGTGATCTCTTGAGCACAAGCTCAGATCTGAGCATCTGAGGTTATTTCAGCCCTAGTCCAAGGTACGCAGAGGTGCCGAAGGTTCAGTGCGTGGGTACGCAGAGGCGCCGAAGGTTTAGTGCGGGGGTACACAGAGGCGCTGAAGGTTTTGTGCGTGGGTACGCAGAAGCAGCGAAGGCTCAGTGCGTAGGTACGCAGGGCAACAGTGGTTCAGGTGCGTGCTTTCTGTAGCAGCACGCGGCGCGATTATTCTTCTGAGTGCGTACTTTCTGAGAAGTACGCGGCGCGATACTGTTTTTGGGTGCATACGGTACGCGGTTCAGTAAAAGGAGCAGAGCGTGGCCACGCAGTCCAGAAGAAGGAGATCTGCGGGTATATGCAGAGAAGCAGAAGGTGAACTGCGTAGCAACGCAGGCCAGTAAAAGAAAACCCGCGTATCTGTGTTAAGATCTTCTGTTGGTTGAATTTTCTGTTGGAAAGGTGTTCTGGGTTCTGTTCTGTTATTGTTGATCTGGTTATTACAGCTGTCTGTATAATTTACATGAACTTGATGATCATTTGATGTATATTATGGATCTAGTTTTAAAATTTATGAAAAGTGGTCCTTGAAAGAAAAGAAGTAGGGGGTTGTAGCTCCCTTCCAGGAGAGACTGGAAAATGAGAGAGAGGTGTAGCTCTCTGCAGGTTGCAGCCTGCGTACTGGTAAAGGACTGCACCAGTACAAGACCATTGTAAAAGGAGTTTCTAATTTGAAAGAAGA